>JACXGI010004063.1:15798-57097 GCA_016801175.1 Esox masquinongy
TGTTTGTTTGTGCGTTTCAGGTGATTGCTGGCTACTGGCGGCCATAGCCTCATTGACTCTGAACGACAACCTCCTCTACAGAGTGGTGCCTCAAGGACAAGACTTCGGAGGACAGTATGCTGGAATCTTCCACTTTCAGGTCAATACGCGCTCTCTTTCAGTTTCTGCTTGTATATATCAAGATACACTTCTGTTTTGTCTCTAGTACTGGAATTGCACTTGCTACTCAGCCAATCCAGACTGTTATAGTATGAGTTACTCAGTAATGAACCAGTTCTGCAATCACTAGGAGTGGTTGAAGGATTGGCTGATAGGAAAGATTTGAGTCCCTGCTAAACACTCCAAAGAACCGAGCCCTCTCTTCTATGCAGTCACCAGCTATTTCACTATAGCTTCCTGCTTCATCCCTGGCTTTATCACATGACCTTTGCTTTATACATGTGCCTTGTGGTGGTGAAAAAGAACACTCCCTATACTTTCAATTCATCTTTTAGCAAACATCCTTAAATAAGTTGGGTAAACTGGATTTACCTGCATTGGCTGTCCAGTAATCCAATTCTCTGACACAGAAACACTGACCACTGTCTGTTTAGGACTCAGCTCAGTGACATTAAAACCATGTTACATTGTAACTAAACCATCAGGTTGTGAACAGGTTTTACTATTCCGCAAGAATTGAAAACATGATTTCTTGGGGACCTTTTCCCTGGACCCATGAGGAAAAAGGTTATTTTGGACTTAGGAGTGTAATAGGTTTGGTGTCAAAGTTACAATTGAGGGTAGTTTTAGGTTTTTGGAGTTACAGTTAGGGGAAATGGGATTTTGAATGGTAATCTTTGTGGTCCCAGCAAGTGAAGTAAAACATGAATTTATGTGTGTGTGTGTGTGTGTGTGTGTGTGTCCATTTACAGTGGCCTCTTCAGCGGCCCTCGCTTCCACTCAGCCTTCCTTTCACTGAACCCTTTGATGGCAGCCAGCTGCCCACATTAATACAGTCAGACTCAGATGGCTGTCAGGGTGCCAGGATGGAGAGAGACCGAGAGAGACCAAGACAGGGAGAAAGAGAGAGACAGGGAGAGAAAGAGAGTTGAGAGAGAGAGAGACAGGAGAGCCTGCTGGCCCAGTACTGACCACTGTACCTCTGCCCAGTCAGTCACACTAACCATACCTGCTGGTACACTGAGCAAGCACAATAATCCAGCAAACCCATCATGAACCCATCACTGCCCATAGACGATTAGCACATTTACCATACAGAATTCGCAAGCAACTGCAGGAAACCACTGTTCTATTACACAGATGTTTGAGTGATATCGGAACTATTGCAGCATGTTTTTTTCATAGTCAATACCTTCCTCAGTGGCAGTCAACTTTGGGTGACCTCAGACCTGGTAATTGCACTGACCTGGTATCCCGGGTCTTAGTTATTCCCTGTTTAGAAGGAGAGACTAAAACATTTAGGATTGGATGTGATATTGGTTCCCTGAAGGAAGTTACTAGGTACAACAGCTAGGGAAGCGCGAACACATGCATGAGCCCAAACTGACCTGAAATTTGTTTGAATCTTTTCAGGCCAAACAGGTTTTGAGCCAGATGGGAGCCCCACCTCCCCTTCTATGAAGCCCAGCTCACACCTGTGCTGTCACTCGTTCCATCCCTCAGGGAACCAGTGTTGTATCTGTTAATTTGCGTTCACTTTCGGGGCGGAACAGTGAACGTGGGGCCCATGGCAGCCTATCCACAGGAACGCCGACGCCCCTGGGGGAATAAGCACGCCCTTTCCTGCCAATGGGGCAGGGAGACCAGGTGCTGTTGCAGAGCGGTTTGCACAGATCCGGCATAGCAGGATTGTAAATGAGTGCAAGTTCCCTCGCACTTCGAGGGAACTATACAAAAACAGTTTCTCCATGTGCAAGATATCGGCTCTGTATCATGGCGACACTACGTTGGTGTTCATAGTGCAAGCACACTGGAGCCGATGCGTAATGCGCCCATTCATGTGAGAGGTGGAAATGCCTGCATATAATGAGCCATCTCACACGGCGATCCTCCGCTCGTGCAACATCAGATGAACGTTAATGTCGTCAGGTGTGAGCTGGGCTTTGCGGCCTAGGAGCCGGGGCTCTCGGCAGGCTCAACACCGGTTTGGCTTTGGAATGAGATTTTGAATGTTCTGTATTGTTTGTGTTCAGGCATCCTCCCTCAGCTCTTGTGCTGACTGATCGACTTAACGGGAACAGAAATGTTTGCGGCCCCTCCCAGACCGGGGTTTCCTGGCCCTGTTTTACTTGTTCATGCTGTAAAGAGTTTTGAAGTAAAAGTAAACACGTTTGCCTTTAGCATGTGCTTGAATCCTAACTCGGCGTGCATCTCATTCACGGTGTGGCGGTCAATTAACATTCAAAGCATATACAAACCAGTAATGGTGTTCTATTGAGATCTTTTAATCACAGAGACACACATGGAAACGCAGATGCTAACAAACACCCTGTAACACATGGTTTCTGATGAAATTTCCAGATCCTATGTTGAATGTCGTAAGACCGGGTGACTCATCCTACCAAAATGGAATTGGCGTTCTAACCAGTTTGACTAGACCCAGTAAGGAGCTTTGTTGTGCTGCCAACTCGGAGAATATAGTAGAAACATGCACTAAAAAGTTGCATTACAAATTGCACTGTGAGTCATTCTAGATAAGATTCTGCTAAAGGACAAATGTAGCTGTGGGACAAAACGGACTAACATATTCTGTTGAGTAGAATGTAGCATATTTTTGCCCAATCCGTTCAGTAAATATTTAGGTCGTTGTGATAAAATAGGGCTTTATTACCTTTACATTTCTGTCAGCTCCTGCAGGAATGCCCTTCCCATCCCAATGAATTGGCATTTACATGGAACGTAAAGCGGCTGTGCTGAGTAGATCTAGTAGATGCAGTGATGTGGTCCACAGTTTGGATAACCCCCCTCTGTGTCTCAATGTGGGCAGGCTGTGTTACAACACAGCTCTGTGTCAACGGCACCGGCCATAGCTGCGCTCTGCAGTCGACACGCACTCTGTGAACCCACTACACCGTCCTGGCAGTCCCATTTAGCCCTGCAGAGCATGCAAAATTCATCCATCTCTCTCTATCTCTCTCTCTCTCCCTATCCTGAAGACACACAAACTAAAAGCCCAGAGATGTTCTTAGGCACGACGCGGAGTGCCTGGACGCATTGGTTTTCAAAATACCACAAACCTCCCGAGATTTTGAAACCGAGTGTAAATGTAACTGCTCTCTTCGGATTGCAGTTCTGGCAGTTTGGGGAGTGGGTGGACGTGGTGATTGATGACAGGCTGCCGACAAAGGATAAAAAGCTGTTGTTCGTCCACTCGGCAGAGGGAGGAGAGTTCTGGAGCGCCCTGCTGGAGAAGGCCTACGCCAAGTAAGGAGAGGACGTTTCGAGTGATTCAACTGTATACTGCCGGTCATGTACATTTTTGAATATTGATTGATATTGATAAAATGATTGTTGGTATATATTTCAAAACTGGCATTTCTAAACCGGATGTTTCAAATCTTTAATGCTGATTGAATGGTAAGCTGTTTTTATGTGAGCGCATATGACCACAGGTATGGTTAACTATGTAAAAACCTGTTGTGTCGTGCCTAAGACCGGCCTGTAGCTGTGATATACCTGCGATATACCACACCCCCTTGTGTCTGATTGAACTTGGATGTGTAGGGAGTTGTGGAAAAACAGCACATTTCCTAGGTTCCGGTGTTGCTCAATGATTTGTGTTTTTACATGATGTTTTTTTGTACATATTTTTCGTGTTTATCTTTTCATCCCTTATTGTACGGGGCAATTCAGTCTAGCATCATGTTGGTTACCGGTCAGGTGATCCCCACCCTGAAGGTCGGCCGTTGAGTTGTGTCACATTCTCACCAGGCTGAATGGCTGTTATGAGGCTCTGTCGGGAGGCAGCACGTCGGAGGGCTTCGAGGACTTCACCGGAGGGGTGACGGAGGCGTACGACCTGAAGAAGGCGCCCGCTGACCTCTACTGCATTATGAGCCGGGCCGTGGAGAGAGGATCACTGCTGGGCTGCTCGATCGACGTCAGTACTGATACCCCTCGCATGCGCTAAATGGACCCGTGTACTTTGGCTGTCTGTGCCCCCCTCTGACCGTGCCCTCTGTCTGGCCCCCAGATCACTGGGAATAATGACAGGGAGGCGGTAACGTTTAAGAAGCTGGTTAAAGGCCACGCCTATTCCGTCACCGGTGTCGACGAGGTGAGCCAACATGGCCGGGTCATTTCCCGAACCGCCGAACAGTGCCCCCCCCCCCCCATGTCGTTTTAAACAGGCAGAATTGAAACTAAAACAACGTGCTCTCTAATGCACGTGTTTAAGATTCAGTTTGACTGGAATGCAAGGGGTCTTTTCCCGGCTGTGCTATCATGCATCGCGCTGTCTCACTACAGGTGTCGTACAGGGGAAGGATGACTAAACTGGTCCGCATCCGCAACCCCTGGGGAGAGGTCGAGTGGACTGGGGCCTGGAGCGACAAGTAAGGGAGATGAGCACCACTTTCCACCTCAGAACTTATATCGTTTTAGCTGGCGTTTAACCCGTGGGAGTGCTTCTCTCGGGCTGTTGTGACTTTCCATTGCAGTCATTCAGCGCTCTTATCCCGAGCGACTCCCACGAGCGATTTGGGTTAAATGCCTTCCTTTTCCACCGTGTCGTTTCGGGGATTCGACCCTGCATCACTTTGGTTATCGCCAATTTACAGTCATCAGTGTAATTTCTCTGGGGATGTTTCAGCGGCCGAGAGTGGGAGGGTGTAGACCCTTCGGTCAGGAGTCGACTCCAGAAGTGCGACGAGGACGGGGAGTTCTGGTGAGCGCGTGCAACAAAGGAGAGGACTTTTTTTGTGTGTGTCTTTCACATATCCATCTATTGCAGACTTCGTGTGCTCGCCTCTGACCTCCACCCCCCCCACCCCAACCCCTCACCCTCCCCCTCTCAGGATGTCCTTCAGTGACTTCCTCCTTGAGTACTCGCGTCTGGAAATCTGCAACCTGACAGCAGACGCCCTGGAGGCCACTCAGCAGAAGAAGTGGAGCTCCGCCGTCTACCAGGGAGAGTGGAGGAGCGGCAGCACAGCCGGGGGTTGCCGGAACTTTCCTGGTGAGGAGGGAGGGATGGAGTGGGGCGGGGGTGGGGGGGGGTTCAATGCGATTTCCTAAAGATCTCGTACATATTTGATTTAATACAACTGTTTCCGATGACTCCCCGATCTTTAGCCACCTTCTGGATCAACCCACAGTTCAAGGTGGCTCTGCAGCATCCCGACTCGGCTGGATCCTCAGACTGCACGTTCCTGGTGGCGCTGATGCAGAAGGACCGGCGGAAGAAACGCAAGGAGGGCCAGGACATGGAGACTATCGGATTCGCCATCTACGAGGCAAGACGCCAGTCTTCTTTTTGTTTATCAGAGACAGTGTTCTGAATTTGTTGACCGTTATGTTTATGTCTAACTCCTGTTTTTCTTTTTTTTCTGTCTATAGGTTCCTAAAGAGGTATGTGTTGAAGCTGGTCAGCAATTCGTATTGCATATTGACACTCTGTAATGTTAGGTTTTCGGGCAGTTGGACTAGTCTGTGTTCTAATCTCAGATCCAGTCTGGGTTCCATGAATTTCAGTCATGTGAAAAAGTAAGTACACCCCCTGGAAAGGTTTTTTTCTTTTTTTATATGTATTTGGACAGATATCTGAGCTAAATTGCAAACACATTTATTGATAAAGGTAACCTAATTTAATAAATCACACAAACAGTTTTTATTTTGAAACCATTTACAGTATGAACTTAAAATAAACAGAAATACAATACCCATATTTGGAAAAATGTGGTACCCCTCTACCTTTACTGCCACTTAAAAAGACTAAAATTACAATTAGGTGCAAATGATTTGCAAATCATTAGAGAGTAACTTGCGTGGGTCCAGACTCCCATAAAGGTTAAACATTTGGTCTGGTTTGGTCTTAACTATATGGGTGTGTGGGAAGATCAAAACACATATCCGAGGCCCTCAAAAGAAAAAATGATACCCTCGAGTCTGTAGGGGGTTACAAAACCATTTTCAAGCAATTCGAAGCACATCATTCCACTGTCCAAAAATTCCAGACCACTGGAAATCTACATGGGACAGGTTGTCCTACCAAATTCAGACCAAGAGCTAACCAAAAGATATTCATATAAGTATCTAGGAACTCCAAGGTAACATCAAGGGATTTACCGGCCTCTTGCCACAGTCAGTGTTGAAGTGCAGGAACTGTCAGAAAGAGAATACACAAACTTGGTCTACATGGGCGGTTAGGAAGGAAGAAGTGTCTTTTCTAAAAAAAAAAATAGACAACTCACCTTTGCCAGACAATACCTGGGTTAAGTCCCAAACAACTAGAACAATATGCTCTGTCCAGATGAATCTAAGGTGGAGTTGTTTGGCAGCAATGTGAGACTCCTCGTTTCACCATGAAAAAACAAAACACTGACTTTGTACAGAAGAATGTCATACAAACCGTTAACCCTGTAGGCAGTGGCATTATGGTTTAGGGCTGCATCAGGGTCTGGCCAATTTGTCATCATTGAGTCCATATAGTCGATGAATTCCATTTAGTAGATCATTCTTAAGGAGAATGTGAGGTCACCTGCCGACATGATTAAGCTGAACCGAACATGGACAGTGTTACAAAACACAAGTAAAGTTCCAACAGAATAGCTCATATTAGAAAATTGAGCTATGGAATGAAAAATCCCAGATCTCAATCCGGTTGAAATGCTATGCCTTGAACATGATGCAGTTGAAGCAGTGCAAAAGCTCCTCCCAATGTAAGGGACCAATAGACAGTTACAAGAAATGGTTACATTAAGTTATTTCAGTTGAATGTCTGGATGTACTTGTTTTTTCTGCACTATGAAATTGCATTTCTGTTGATTTTTGATGAATACATGATAGCAAAGTATACTGTAAGTCTCATATGTCAAATTAGGTTACCTTAAAAATGACCACTTTCTAGGGGGTGTACTTACTTTTTCAAATTACTGTATTAACCAACTGTTTCTGAAAAGCACTTCTTGGCAATCAACCTAAGTTCGATTTTCGTAAACTTCTGTCTCAACTAGGTTGTTTGTGTTCTTGGACAGGGAAACTTGAAGAAGATGTAATATTTGTCTGAATAGGTTGTTCTTGTTCTTGGACAGGGAAACTTGAAGAACATGTAATGTTTGTCTGAACTAGGTTGTTCGTGTTCTTGGACAGGGAAACTTGAAGAACATGTAATGTTTGCTGTATTGCAACAGAACTCAAATTTAAATTATTATATTTAATTTATATTTCTCTTGCTTGATTCCAAAAAGCTTGCAAGCTATTTAAGTTAATGCATAGCTTTAGAGATTAATGATCAACCCCAAACAACATCACTGCTTTATAATAATACCTGCTTGAATTGGCAATACATATGCAATGAATGTTGGGTAGGTCAGGAAGTTAATGTCACTTTAATTCAGTTACTTTTCGTACCCAATATCTCTCACATTGAACCTATTCATGCACAGAGCTTTCCCAGCTCACCATCTCCCAGTACATTTCGGTTCACCTAGTTTCACGTTCTCATACTGCCTCTGTTAGTGTAGTCTAGGGTTAGCGGTTCCGGGTCAGGGGTCAGTGAGTTCACCTTCCTCACAGCATTGCTCTCGGTCCAGTTTGTGGGTACAACAGGTGTCCACCTGAAGAGAGATTTCTTCCTGACTCACGGTTCCACAGCCCGCTCCGAGCTCTTCATCAACCTGAGAGAGGTGAGCTCCCGCTTCAAGTTGCCCCCGGGCGAGTACATCATCGTCCCCTCCACCTTCGAGCCCCAGAAGGAAGGAGACTTTGTGCTCAGGGTCTTCTCTGAGAAACCAGCCAACTCAGAGTGAGTGACTGAAATATAATAATCCTTTAGACTTTCTCTCTGGCAATCATGTTCTGCATGTTGGGAAATGAGGGTAGATATTAACTACAATAGGTTGATATTAAGATGATAAATGGTGTAAAGGTAAGGAGTAATTTATGGATATTGACTGTAGCGTCGTTTTCTTTGTGCTCTAGGGAGCTGGATGATGAGGTCACAGCGAAACTTCCTGCAGAGGTGAGTGGAGAAGACATTTTGTCCCAAATGCCATCTTAATCCTTTTTTGTGCTTTACTTTTGATCAGGGCTAATAAGCAAATTCCATTTCAGACATGGAGAAGGTTTAATGCTTCCATGTTACGATACATACCGTACTAAGTAGACATTCGCTTGTGTCTGTGTTTCAGACCCAGCTGGACGAGAGCCAGATCGACGCCGGCTTCAAGAGTCTGTTCAGACAACTGGCTGGGGCGGTGAGGAGGCTGAAGTGAATGTGAAGAGGGGGCAGGGAATTGGGGCTGATGGATAATGTGGTCTTTTCTCATATTCGCTCTGTCTGTGCCTACAGGACATGGAGATCAGTGCCACAGAGCTGCAGACCATACTAAACAGAATCATGAATAAGCGTGAGTCCAGAGTAGTAGCAAAGTATTATAATCGGAGTGGTTTGAACCTTGAATGGTCATCGGCTAAAAGCCCTGGTTAATGAGACCGTGTACCAGGGGTATGATGTTCTGTGCTGTTCTAATTCTGTTGGTAACCGAGTTCTCTTAGCTTTAAAGCACTTTGGGGTTTTGTGCTATATAGCAGTACCACAGCTAGGGGCTGTATCCAGTGATGCGTCATGCCTTAGATATATTGGCCATAAAACACCCCCCCGACACATTATTGCTTAATTTGACGACCTGTCTCACTATATGTGACTGAGCCACATTCTTTTAACAAAGACCAAACGGTTTGGCATTTCAGGATGGGATTCTAAAGAGCTTTGTTAATGTTTCAGTTAGGATATTTGGTGCCTATAAACCACCAAAATAACAAGTTTTTTCTTAAATTATTTCTGTCCCTCCCTCTGTCTCTGTTTCTCTCTCTCTCTCACACTTTCCCTACACAGACAAAGATCTGAAGACGGATGGATTTGGACCCGAGTCCTGTCGCACTATGATCAGCCTAATGGATGTATCCTCAGTTTACTGATTGTACTCGTACCGTTGCTGGTTTCTCTCGCTCTGTCTTGGCATGAACAAGGTTCCTTGACTGTTTCCTTCAGACTGATGGTAGCGGGAAGCTGGGCCTGACTGAGTTCCATGTGCTGTGGGAGAAGATCAAACGTTACCTGGTGAGCTTATCGGAGACTCCGCTTCTGCTCTGAACCTGAAATCGCTCTCCCGATCTCTCTTGTCATTAGTTTCCTGTTTGTTAGTCTCAGTACAACCATTTCACCAGTTTCTCATGTCTTTTCTCGATCCTTTTCTCTTCATCCCCCTGTCAGACTATATTTCGTCAGTTTGACATAGACAAGTCAGGAACCATGAGTTCCTATGAGATGAGGATGGCGTTGGAAGCAGCAGGTACAGTTGTCGTCCCTCCATTAGAACTACAATCTCACTCAAGGGCTTTACTTCTAGCTTGCACATCTAGATGGGTTTTAATGATTATTCAAAGAAACATTTTGTTTGTAAGTTTCCAGCTCTGATATGGAAAATTGGTCATTGGAAATTGTAACTTTGGTTAACTTCACCTTGTTTAATACTGTTTTTTTTTTTTTACTTAGGTTTCAAGCTGACCAATCACCTGTTCCAGCTAATTATTCTGCGCTACACTGAGGCTGACCTATCGGTTGACTTCGACAACTTTGTTAACTGCCTGATCAGGCTGGAGACCATGTTCAGTAAGTAGTTTACCATGCAGTACTATTTGCCCTATAAATTGGACTGATGTTTCTCACTAGCCGGTGACGGTCCTCATGTTAGCATAGTTCATGATTGACTCATGGTTGCTTTGTAGTTACAGGGCAGTGTTTGATTTTGTTTACACCACTGTACCTACAGAGACCTTCAAGGCGTTCGACACAGACTCTGACGGAATCATACAACTTAACTTCTTCCAGGTCTGGTCGTCACACATTTCCATACATTTTTGTCTTTGGGATTGTAAGAGTTGTGGTAACTACACATTTGAACATGTTTACCCCATCAGTGTTGCTTTATGAATGATTCTTAGCTGTGCCTAATTATGAACTATGTTTTGATCGTTTAGAAATTGAATGTTTTCTCTCTACTCTCCACCCTCCTCTCTCTACAGTGGATCTCCTTGACCATGTTTGCCTAGAGACGATGAACTCGCTGATGTTACTGCACCAGGCTGCACTAATGTCATTTCAGAAGTGCCTTTCTCTGGCCATTCCTCTTCACAATGCAGAGGTCCATGATTTTAAAAACTCTTGTAATGTTAACATTTAATAAGGGGATCATCATGTGCCAAAGCATTATCTGCTACTTGTCTTCGAAACAGGAGACAACTCCACTCACGGGGCCATTGCATACTGTAGATTTCATCGCTGAGGGATTTTGATACTGCTACATATTGGATAGGGGGCCCTGCCTAAACATTTTGTTTACATTTTATACCAAGTTTCACTATTGCCTCGTCATATTTTCAATATGGCGCCTTTCTCTTAGAAGCCATTTTGGGACGTGTGCAATGGGAGTGGTCTTTAGTCTGGGCTTGTGTTACTTTGTTTTAATGGATAAGTGGATTTTATTGTCAGGTACAGGGCAAAGCACTGTAATTTGGAATTAATTGGATCAGAGGATTTGGAGGAATGAATCACCTGCATGATGCAGTTTTATAAAAGTTGGCAAAAAAGTGTAACAATACTTTTCAGTGGATAAAATATGCAAATATAATGCTGCATACTTTAGCTTGACATCCTCATTTTTTATGGATGCCACACAGACTTCAAGGATATCCCACCTGCATTTTATCTGTACTTTTTTTAGTGGGGAATTTCTTTATATTTTGATATTCTGGGTACGGGTTATACAGGGTTTGATTGGAGTAGCAATCCTGAGTCTGATCACATACATGTCAAGGGGAGTTCGTGGAGGAAGGCTGATAAAGCACAGAGGAGTAAACATTTTCCCGTTCAGCTAAATAGATTGAGGGTATCAGGACAATATGACACTTGTATTATCATGATGCTATAATGCCAAAATGTCTGGTATACCTTATATATATCACATGACTGTTGTTGATCATGAACATAGGTTGTCATCTCTTATCATTGGATGATTGAACTTTTCTATTTCTGTCTTTACAAAACTTCAATAAACATTTTATTGAGCAGAAAATGAATAACGGGGCATGCCAATTTGGGTTTGGAGCATGGTTAAAATGAACTACAGATTTTTGTAATATGAAATACAACTCCAGTTACTACTTTTCTGGGCAGAAGAATTGATCACAAAAATAAATACAAACTTCAGTAACCACGATGATATAAAAAAGGAAATAATTTACGTCAGCAGCTTCGACATAAAGTGCAGTAAATTGTGTTCTAAGTTAAATTAAGACATGAACAAATGCAGATAAATATTAAGTTATATTAACTTAATCATTTATAATAGGAATAAATATGAATTTCTAATAGGCAACAATACAATTTAAAAAGTTGACAGGCTGTGGAGCTGCTCAATGCAGGAATGTGCACTTTCAAGTTTAGAAAATTGGAAGACCATTTTAGAAAAATAACTGATTTTCACACCGCTCTCATGTGAGGCAGTGCTGTTTCAAATGTAGGTCACTAGGGTCTATAACTTCAAGTTGATCAGTCTTTCAGGGACAGTTTTAGCATAGAAGAAAACATTCATTTGAACAGGGTTCGCCACTACTCCTTCTGCATCAAAACCATTGACTTGATTGTGGGATTTCCTGATCCAGGAATTCTACTTCTATTGGTTTGGTAGTTGATTGCATTAATTTGTTCAGAACTTGGTGAGCTTGCTGGGCTTCATCCTGGTGACCAGGGTGGACACCAATTTCTCCAGCTGGCTGGAACGTAGCCGGCTTGTCTCCAGGACTTCTTCATGGTTGGCCTTCTCCTCGCTGTCGTAGTCCATCACAGCCTTGTTGGTGATCAGGGACAGGGCGAACACGCGCATTCCACAGTGACGAGCCACGATGGCCTCGTGCACCGTGCTCATTCCTGACAGAGAGAGACAGTTTTAGAGCAGTGTTGAGATATGGACCAAACGTGTCATAACCGTAGAAATTATATTTGGTCTCAACATAAGAGAATGTTTTGAGTTCCATTAACAGACCATTGTTTAGTTCCTGACAGGAAGGAGTTTTGACTCACCAACAGCATCAGCTCCCAGTTTGTTCAGCATGCGACACTCGGCGATGGTCTCAAACGAGGGCCCGCCCAGGACACAGTACACGCCCTCACGCAGGAAGTCACCGTAGCCCAGTTCCTGTCCCACATCCAGAGCCAGCTGCTGCAAGTCTCTGTCGTAAGCATCCGACATACAGGGGAACCTCACACCGAATCTGGGAGGGAGGAGAGATGATTACACCCCAATGCCACATACAGCGCCCTCTGGAAGGACAATAAAGAATAATTTGGGTTCATATTATTCAACTTTTATAAACGAAACAATCTTTTTGCCGGACCGCGTAAACGGAGCTGGTCAATAAGAGTGAATAACTCTTACTGAGTGGGTGAGTTAAATACTGACCAACCCTTGCTAAATAGTGTAGTGGTTAGAGACACGGACTGCCATGCAAGGGACCCGTGTTCGAGCCTTGCCACAGAACAAATTATGCATTAGGATTTGTTCAGAATAGACAAAAACTTTGCTGGCTACAACCTTCACTAGCTATGTAATAGTAAGCTTAAAATAAAACTGTTTGCGACTATTTCTGGTGGATTTCTGAAGTACGCATCCGTGCATGTTTTTTGGGGTAATATACAGTAGGTCACAACCCATTGTGCAAAAAAAGATGAGGGGTTTCCATGATTCTCTTGTCGTTTCACTTGACGAAAAAGTCAGTTATCATCACCTATATTGATAGTTATTGTATCAATGTCATTCACGACTGAAAGAAAAACTAACGTTGTGCCATGAAATGAAATAGCTTGTAGTGTAAAGTTCATCTTCAGTCTCGCTAGCAATTGCTCAATTCTTGTGACTATTCCAAGTAGTAAGTTAGTAGATACCATTAAGCCTATTACTGGCTAATAAGATGTTAAAACAGCCAGTGGCAAAAGTCATACAGTTCATAGATGCTATTTGTGGTGGAAGTAAACTTAATAAGAGACGTTAGTCAGTTTAACACAATGCTTAATGGTGTCTAGCGAAATATTCAAACTAGGCGTGATGTTAATGTGTGACAAAATGATCTAATGTCGAGACACTATACTGACACTCAGAAACCATATATTGTAGCTTTGTGGCGTAGTGGTTAAAGACACAGTCTGTCACATGGGAGACACCGGTTTGAATCCAGCGAGGGTAATAACATTCATCTTTTCTAATCGTGGGCTGGCTGAACTATCTTGTTTATATACAGTCCCACTACTTCAGGGCACCAAAAGAATTAGGACAGTTGGTCTTATATGGTTAGTTTTGGTAACTGTTGGATGTCAAATCCAAACGTTTGAAGTATAGGGCCAAAAGAAGAGAACATGTTTCACTCTCCCAAGTTCAGTCAATAATGTGTGAAAATAACAAAAGAACACACAATACAAGCGCAATTGCACTGCTTTGGTGCCTACCTGTCGTCGTTAGGTCCAGCCAGCGGGTTGTTACCAGCGAAGCCGGGCATGTTCAGATGGTCTTTTATGATCATGATGTCTCCCACCTTGAAGTCCTGGTTCAGGCCTCCAGCAGCGTTGGTCAGGATGACCGTCTCAACGCCCAGCAAACTGAAGATACGCATGGGCATGGTGATCTGGAGCACCAACACATGGTCAGTACACAAATACAACCATCACAAACACACTGGTAGAACTCTTGACAATTATATATAGCTTAAATGTGGATTCTTGGATTTACAGGATTTGTTTGTTTTCTCTGTGCTCTTGTTTTTTTGTGTGAATTTGACTAGTGTTATTTCACAGCAAATCACTTAATAAAGATATCAGAACTAATGTATCTTAGTTACCATTCAAGCATCAACTGAAAAAAACATGACGTAGGTTCTGGTGATAGAATGCAGCACTGCAGCTGGTCTCATGAGATAACTTGACTCATGTTAGCCCTATAATAACATCATTGCTTCCTCTTTCCAATTTCTCAACTATCTATTGAAGAGAAGAAACATATCTGCACAAACCAATTGCAAGTTGAAATGTATCCCTCTGCTGGCTGAGTTGAAAAAACAAGAAAAGCTTTTCTTGTTTCCAAGACTAATTAAATAATCCTTCCCATTTGCAATCAAAACACTTTGCTGCCTGCGCGTCAAAGTGGACGTACCTTCTGGATGGGGTATCCCTCATACAGGTGGAAACGTCCCTGCATGCAAACGCATGGCCTTCCCTTCAGTGTCCCGAACACCAGGCGTCCAGCATGACCGGGCACTGTAACACAACCAACAATTAGAACAGTACAGAGGGTGCACAGCAACCAATCAGAAAACATCTTTTAGAGCAATGTTTTTATAGGCTATACATTGATCCAATCATTTTCCTGGGTTAGATCACATGGCATTCAACCAATTGTCCTTGTTTGCTCTGCACATAGACAATGCAGATTTACCAAATGAGCCAACTAGACAGACAGTACACAGTACATACCTGTGCTCCGCGGGAAGTTGGGGATGTCCTTGTAGTTAAAGGCCACCTGGTCCTTCAGCGTATCAGCGAGACCTCCCATTCCTGAACCACACACGATGGCCACCTGAGGGCGAACTGAAGCCTGGGCCAAGAGCCAATCTGCTGTGGCCTTGCAGTCCTCATAGCTGTAGCTGAAAAACACAGGAAGAGAAAGATACAGTACATTAGAATATAATAACCACTTGTAATTACACTAGTACTTTGTAATAAAACCAATAAAGCATTGCTGATATACCATGGGGTGTCAGAGTACTGTTAACTAAACACGAGTCAGTAATAAACAGATATACATATTTATTGTTCGTTTCATCTGAAACTGTTTCCTAAACGATTTCGTGATGTCATATTTGCAGTTATGGCCATGGTTCAATCTCGACAAATCCGTAGCAGGATCGGGAGGGTTGAAGAGCAAGGCATGTCCTCCTATTCATATTTCTACAAACCGCTCCACTTATCACAGCGCCCAACCAGGAAGCATTTACCAGTTTGCGTTAAAAGTTAGGGGTGCACGACATATTGACTCAATACCAATATCGCAAGATCACATATTGACTCAATACCGTACAATATCAAAATCGAAAATGTCGCGGAAATTATGCAACATTAAGTTTATTTTGTGGACAGATGCGTCCGTTTGCTGTGTGGCTTAGTTATGTTCGATTTAGAGGCCGCTTGAAACCGCGATAGAATGATCATGTTTCATTGGCCAGTTGCCCTGTCACATGCAGATGTCAGCGTAACGGGTCCACTACACGAACATACCCTCTGTAGCATACCACGTGACGTATGTGCATACTTCGACAGCGAGCGAGTGAAGAGAAAGATAGAGACAGCGAAACCAGGCAGAGGAGCGAAAGAAAAGGGAGGACAGAAAGAGAGAGAGCGAAGCGTGTCAGAGGAGCGAAAAAAAAATAAAAAGGACAGAAAAGTAAGAAGATGAGTGTGGGTCAGGGAGACAACGAAACAACGGAGATGGAAGAGGAAACGTTATAGACTCTATGTAACGTGATAGACTGTAACTGTATAGACTAACTTTTTATCCACGTCACAGAAGCGTTACAAAAGTATAATCCAAAATAAATATAAACATCTTGGCATTAAATGGTGTTGGAAGTTTAGAAGAGTGCGCGATAAAGAATTAATGAGTGTCCGATATTAGCTGTAGAGGCAATACTTCTAAAATGCCTTTGCATTACATTTGAGATTTAATCAATTTAAAAAAATCTCAAATGATGTATGTGCTGCCAAGAAACACAATAGGCACAAGCGTTCCTCTACTGTATTAAACTTGAGGGCATATCATAAGAAAAACTTAGATTAGACTCAACTTAATTGTCATTGAACCGTACAGTACAATGAAATGTAGTTATCATCTAACCAGAAGTGCAAATAGAGGAGGGCAGAAAGTATTAAGAAGTATTAAGTATAATGTACGTACAAGTGGGATGTATAGATGTGCAATGTAAGCAAATGCAAGTGCAAATGGCAGTTCTGAACCCCAATTTGCCGCGAGCATCTGGTACTCTAAAATGTTGGACAGGGTTGGCAGGTCTGCTGTACCACCAGTACAACATGTCCTGTTCTGTAGAGACGGTCTTTATTTATTTATTCATGTTGTACCAGTCCAATATGACTGTCAGTTGAAATAAACCCTTGTGTTGTAGAAAAACTTGTTGTTTTCATATGTTATGAATCTATTTTGATGGGTTTTCCCATAACTGTTTTTACATGTTTAAGAATATAGAATTGAAAATCGATATCGCAATATTCATGATCAACATCGCAATATCACATTTTGTCAATATCGTGCAACCAGTTAAAAGGAGAGTACATTCTCCGGCCCAACAGCCATGTTTGAGCTTGCAGGTACCTAACCAACCATAAGGTGTCACTAGAGACAGATGAGAAAAGGCAGCCTTGTCTGACATCCTACACATCCAACCAATTTGTACCTCCCTCTGAAGGCTCCATGGGAATTGCCTGTGGGCTTGTCTGCTATGAAGCAGCTGTACTGGTCAACAGACTTTTTTTATATAAAGTAATTGAAGACTTCCTTCTGGGTAACACTGAGTCATTTCCTCAGCATTTCATATGTTAACACTGGCCACACCCACACTCTAAAAAGACAAGGGTCTTATAGGGTCCTTTAGGGGTTCTTCACATTGGAACTCTGGGGGAACCCTTTCAAGTTCTTCCAAAAACCCTTTTAAAGGATTACTGAAATAACCCCTGTTTAATGTTTCCTCAAAAAAACGTTTGAAGAAACAGTTGGGGTAGATTTCTGAGCAGGTTGGTTGTTCATGTGGATCTTTGAGTAACAAGTATAAATAGTTATTTACAATACCCTTTGACATTATTCCTTGAAGAACTTATGTCTCGTAACTATAAGTTAGGTGCTGAGTTTGAGATGGGGACAAGAACCCTCCAAAAAATAGGGTGCTCTTGTTAATTTGGGTTCAGAGGAAGTTACATGTTATGTAGCCTACTATTATTTACTTTGAGCCTAAATTAGTTAATCTGGGTATCTACTTCAACCATGAACACACCCTTTTCCAAGAACTCTATTAATGATTGTTTTATTTGGCAAAATCCCCTTTAGGTGACATCAAACTAAATAATAGAGTTGATTTAATGTTTTTTTTTTTTTAAATTGCTCACATGCCCTAAATAATCCCATATTTTAGCTCGCAATGGCTAAAGTTATCTGAAATATCTAATTGCATCAGCTAAAGCAGTGATTAATGAATATATTGTCACTCACATAATAGTTTTGATTTATTGTAACAATTTTCTCAATAGACTGCATTGTTTGTTTATTTACTTTTATAATTGCTGTTCTTGAGAAAAACACCAAACAAAACCATTATTCAATCAAATCCAACAATTTCAAACAATGAATGAGTACCGTCCTTATATATTTCACAATTACTTTGACAAACAATAAAACACCAGTAGTAGGTTACATTTGTTCTCTGAGCTTGGAAATGAAGCAAACCTCGTGTAGCCTACAATTTCCCATTCAGCTAATTCAGACCTTAAACATAGGTTTGGACAACAGGTGTGAAGTGCGACAGTTTTTAATGGGAAGGGGTGCGCTTGGTTTGCAATAATTTCCGCGAAGGAAGACCTACTAGTGTTACTGTATATCGTTTTTCAAAGTCACTGAGAAAAATCTAAATCCACAGTGGCCTAGCCTAAGTGTTCTGTTCTGTTAAGGTCTATGTGAAAGCAAATCGTTCTGTTGCCTATAATATCGAATAAAACATTAAGCTCCATGCTGCGTATGTTATTCAATGTAGGCTACTGCCCATCACACGTGCGTCCGATCCATTCAAGCCAGTAGTTTTTCTGATTAAAATATACACACACTATTCTCCTACATGTAATAAGCTATTTGACCGAATGCAATACAACAACCAGTTGGAATAGATACATGTGAACAGAGGTAAAATATAACGTGTTAACGACTAAATAATGGAATGACGCAATTTCCTTAAACACGGAGAAAGCGCGGACCATCAGGAAGGTGTGTAGAACATGAAAGTAATTATTGACTTTGAAGTAATAGCTTGAAATACTCACCCGGTGCTTGAGTCTGGAAACATTCTGAATCTTAAATTGTATGTAGGCTGGTTTTTATCCTCTCACAAGAAACAATTTATCGGTTGTCTCAAAAGGCAGAAGTTTTGATCTTACTGACGGTAAAATCCGTGGAAAACCAATAAAATATTGCAAATAAATGAATTTAAGGAGCTAGCACTTGTAATTATGTTATATAGTCTTAAAATTCCGTCTTAAAAATTACATTTAAAATGAGAATGTATTGTAATCATCGTCTGAACAGTTAGGATGCTTCGCGCTCGTGTCTGCGGTCATGTATGTTGCTCCTCCCCCTGTGACTCATTGATTCTGCCGTTTTTATTGGACTACAACGCGCGCCTCCACCGTTACGTACTGGAAATGTCTTGTACATACACGCGGGAGAGGCTGTGAATCATGTTATTGTACCACAGGAAAATTACCCTGTTTTGGCTTTTAATGTGTATTTCATATGTTGAAGTAAATATGATGCTTGCAGGACAACTTCAAGGTTTTCGTCGGTTTCGTAAAATACATAATTTCTTTATTTCACTGTACCACAGAGAAACATAAACTCCGCGAAGGGTAGCCTGTACTCTCCCAACGTGGTCTCAGGGGAATGGGTAACATACACGTAATGTAGCGATCTGAAGGGGCAAGTGCTAATTATTCATTGTTGCTAAGGATTATGGAACAAACAGAAATCAGCTCTGAAGCAGTATTGTGGCGTGTTCATGCTTAGTTATTCTAGTTAATATATGTGGTTATTGAAGTTATGGGTTGTTTGTGTTCAGGGGATTGGGACAATGAGAATCAAAACTGTGGTTTCCGTGACCGAGCCTTAAATGGCCGGGGTTCATGTTCCTTGTCGAATTCTTCAATAAAGTGTCACTTGTCCTGGGGTTGTGCGGTATAAGGAGCACGGGAATTGTATGAAATACCAGTCTCTGTCTAATGCTTTGTTCTTTCATGCCAACTCGTGACAGTAAACGGTTTATTTCCAAGGTAATGCACAGAGGGTCGGGGTTTAAAATATGGGAAGTAGTTTTTAAAAATGCATTTCATTCACATCGCAGTTTTACGTTAATGGCCTATGTGATTAAATCCACACTGATTTCATGTTGTAGGCTTGGACCACATGGGGTGAATACTTTTTATAGCCACTGTAGTTGACGTTTTTTGTCGAAAGTGTTAAAGTGAAGATTACATATCTGTATGTCCAAATATTCAGGTTCATCTAAAAAAATGAGAATATCATGGAAAAGTTAATTATTTTCTGTAATTCAATATAAAAAAACATAATATATTCTAGATTAATTGCACATAAAGTGAAACATTTAATGCCTTTTTTTGTATCATGACATTTCTGTATTATACATTTTTTATTCTAGTATTTTGAGATACTGGATTTTTGATTTCCAGAACCTAGAATATATGACGGTGTAACTTTTTGATTTGAATTACAGAAAAAAATGAATTTTTCCACAATATTTTAATTTTTTTAGATGCACCTGTATGTTAAGTCTAAAGACAGCTTTTCCGAGGGGGTGTACTTTCTTTTTCACATGACTGTAAACTTCCATAAAACCTCCACCAATAACCCCTCTTAGCCATCCTGATGGTTCTTCTTACAATTGCCTGTACTTTTATACTGCATCATATGCTGACAATCATGTGACCCTTTTAATATCCTACAGTCAACTCAAGAAGTGTTGGCACCCTTCAGGAAATTGAGCAAAAGTGAATGCAAATAAATAACCCACACAAACAACGAGTCATATTTTGGGCTCAAACATGAGGGAGAGCTGTGTACTTTTATTTCAACCAAATCATTTCTCATTAACAATGCATTTTACTAGGAGGTACAAAAAAAAAAGATTGGTACCTGTAAAGGAAATAAAAATCACATACAGTGTGCATTAAAATCAACTCACCAAATCTCCTATCCCAAATCTTAAACTACTGCACTCATAAAAGCCATTACATTCATTTTTTTTTGTTGTAAACATTCAAATATCATCAGACGTCCCATCAGACCTCCACCACTACATACTCCTTCTCAACTCCCACTTCTATTGGTATAAATGGGATCCCCTGCCTTATGACACACCCTCCCCCATCACTGTCCATCCTGCCCATTTGCTACCAGTCTTTTTGCATTCCATGGGATGATTAATACCATTAAAAGGATTGACCGACCCATGATTTCTGGGTTGACTGATTCCCCCCTCTATTGATTTGTTATACATTTCAATGTCAGTCCTGTTATCCCAAGGTTCCTATTTACCTGCTTAACAGTAATCTGCATCTTTTAACTTTAAGATTTCTCATGTTCCATATAAGCAATTGCTGCTGTTCTAATTCTAACAGCCTTTCTTAAATCAGCCAGTTTTCTGGTTTCCCCCATTCTGCTCCCTCTAACCCGCCTCTCCTTGGTACCTTCCTTCTCTGGGTTACCCTCTCCAAAAGGTCCAGTCTTCAACTTCAGTGCTTCTGCACGTGAGATGTTATGCTGTCTCCTCACCTGCTGCAGTTTGACCTGCCTCTTCATCTCCACACAGCCACCCAACGCCACACCGCGGGTGCCCCCACAGTTATGCAATTTCAACTCAGCCCTGTCTCCATACTCCACATCCACTCAGCCCCGTCTCCACACTCCACATTTGTTCTCTCCCACCCTCGTACATAGTAACTCAAGTACCCATATACCAAACCGTGACTTTTTATGCCAGGACTGGCCCATTAAAGCCAGTAGCACCAAACACCTTTCCACCTTCTTACCCTTTTAGGTCCTCTGCAGGGATTTTCCCTCAAGTAGAGAGCCTCCCCTGAAGTAATTCATTTCCTTCATGTTGACCATTTCTGGAACGTCTGTTAACAATCCATAACTACCCTTCATCCACTGCTGCCAGGTATGGTCGGTGCTTACTACGCCAATGAAAATCTACACTTGTCCTTAAACTTCCCATACAATTTAAACGTCACTACCTTCTAATGCAGCACTTGTAACTGAACCTCCTTCATTACTACTGTCCCGTTATCCTTGCAACAGATTCTGCGTTAGCCCCGATATCTTTACCATCATCTTTTTCTTTCCCCTACCAACCACTCCTCACTATGTCCCCCTCAGCTTTCACTAGTAAAATGGAAATGTTAGGAACAATTACAATAGTTACTAGCAACAAAAAGTTGCTTTTAAATTATGTAAGTTCCAGTGAATAAATGTTAAAATGGCTGATATAATTTCTGATATTTTGTTTAGCATTAACACTTGTCATGATCTTTTGTATTTTTATGCTGTTCCATGACAAAGTTTATATTATTGAGGGGTGGAAGAGAATGATCAGTCCGTAGTCAGTTTGGTCAAAGATTTGGTCAGTTCAAAGATATGTCTCAACTGACAAGCTGTTGACCACATGTGCAATACTATTGACCAAAACGCTGTGTTCTGGTAAAAAGTATTGCTGTAATTTTTGAAATAGATTGGCATTTGGGACTCGGTCTCTGAACACACAGAATATTTTTCCAGAGAACTTTCAAGCACACGTATCACTTGACCCATGAGACAGCATGCCGTGACCTAACCCCAGTCATTTCCTTGTTCGCTGGTGTTGAAATTGTATTTGAATGTTTAAACGTGTATTAGGATGAATCAAATTGAATAAAACAATGAATATTTACACATAACCTACAATAAAATAATGATTCAACTACTCTCAAATTTTGTATGCCCTCTGTCTTAATGAACACACCTGGATCGTGGATGGCTTAATGTGAAATTAATTGTCATTTGTCAAGAGATGTTCTCTTGTTGAAAAGTCTTTACATAATACTTAAGGAGGTGGTTATCATTCCTCCTTTCCCTGGGGTATAGCTGAACAAGAGGTTGTTGTCTGCTGCATGTCTCTACTCACTGACGTGTTTCAGGAACTGTGAAGACAGAGACAATAATGATTAACTGTTAAATCAAAATAATCCAGCGTCTGAGACCAGCGTCTGAGAGAGACCAACGTCTGAGACCTGCGTCTGAGAGAAACCAGCATCTGAGACCTGCGCCTGAGAGAGACCAGCATCTGAGAGAGACCAGCGCCTGAGACCTGCGCCTGAGAGAGACCAGCACCTGAGAGAGACCAGCGCCTGAGACCAGCGTCTGAGAGAGACCAGCGCCTGAGACCAGCGTCTGAGAGAGACCAGCGCCTGAGACCTGCGTCTGAGGCCAGCGTCTGAGACCAGCATCTGAGAGAGACCAACGTCTGAGACCTGCGTCTGAGAGAGACCAGCATCTGAGACCTGCGTCTGAGAAAGACCAGCATCTGACAGAGACCAACGTCTGAGACCTGCGTCTGAGAGAGACCAGCATCTGAGACCTGCGTCTGAGAGAGACCGGCATCTGAGAGAGACCTGCGTCTCAGGCCAGCGTCTGAGGCCAGCATCTGAGACCAGCATCTGAGAGAGGCCAGCGTCTGAGACCAGTGTCTGAGAGAGACCAGCGTCTGAGACCTGCGTCTGAGGCCAACGTCTGAGACCAGCATCTGAGAGTGACCAGGCTCTGAGACCAGTGTCTGAGAGAGACCAGCGTCTGAGACCAGTGTCTGAAGCCAGCGTCTGAGACCAGCGTCTGAGAGAGACCAGCGTCTGAGAGAGACCAGCGTCTGAGACGTGTGTGGGCTGTGGGTTGGCTGAATTATTTAATTTAGCTTGGTCTGTGACTATGTTGGCCCTTGTAAATCTGTCAGTACTACTCATTAAGTATTATTTAATTCAGCTTGGTCTGTGACTATGTTGGCCCTTGTAAATCTGTCAGTACTACTCATTAAGTATTATTTTAATTCAGCTTGGTCTGTGACTATGTTGGCCCTAGTAAATCTGTCAGTACTACTCATTAAGTATTATTTAATTCACCTTGGTCTGTGACTATGTTGGCCCTTGTAAATCTGTCAATACAACTCATTAAGTATTATTTAATTCAGCTTGGTCTGTGACTATGTTGGCCCTTGTAAATTTGTCAGTACTACTCATTAAGTATTATTTAATTCAGCTTGGTCTGTGACTATGTTGGCCCTTGTAAATCTGTCATTACTACTCATTAAGTATTATTTAATTCAGCTTGGTCTGTGACTATGTTGGCCCTTGTAAATCTGTCAGTACAACTCATTAAGTATTATTTAATTCAGCTTGGTCTGTGACTATGTTGGCCCTTGTAAATCTGTCAGTATTACTCATTAAGTATTATTTAATTCACCTTGGTCTGTGACTATGTTGGCCCTTGTAAATCTGTCAGTACTACTCATTAAGTATTATTTAATTCAGCTTGGTCTGTGACTATGTTGGCCCTTGTAAATCTGTCAGTACTACTCATTAAGTAATATTTATTTTAGGTTGGTCTGTGACTATGTTGGCCCTTGGAAATCTGTCAGTACTCCTCATTAAGTATTATTTAATTCAACTTGGTCTGGGACTATGTTGGCCCTTGTAAATCTGTCAGTATACCTGTGTAGGTATTCCATAAAAAATCTGCCGTTTACAGTGACAATAGTCATTTACAACATTAACAATGTCTACACTGTATTTCTGATCAATTTGATGTTAACTTATTGGACAAAAATATAGCTTTTCTTTCAAAAACAAGAACATTTCTAAGTGACCCCATGCAGTGAATGGAATTTGCTAAATGTCATTGGAAACTGGGTTCTATGGTCAGATGTTTTGTATTGATGACAACAAGACATCCAAATAACTTAATGGCATTTAGGGTGCCCTCTGATTGTAGTTTTGGAGATTTGGTGACCCCAAGATTTTAACTTGGTAATTCTCCAACTGTGTTCTTTGGAGTTTTATTTACTTCTAGAACCATCCTCCTCACTGAAAGTCCTCCTTTTGGAGGTAAAATACACAGGCAGGTTTATTACTGCTACATGTGATTTACATTTCTTAATTATTGCTCTACTAGTAGAGATTGGTATTTTGAGGAATTTAGTTTAACAGCCATTGTCTTGTATATTAAGGAAAATTAACTTTGGCCTCATTTCATTTGTATGTTCTCTGACCATCCCCATGTTGAAAGAGGACAAAGGAGGTTTGGTATGAGTTTCACCTCATTTATTTTCTAGTGACAAAGAAAGTCATGGATGACCTCTTAATAATAGTTTCTGATGACTCAGATGAAATAAAATGAGTCATGGGGAAGATATATCCACTAGATTTGGCTAGATTTCTATCTTATTTTGAGTGGAGGAAACAAATACGTTAACTGAATTAAAGAATTACTTGAATAAATGCAATATTTATCTTTAATCACATTCAAAAGAACAAGGAAATGATATTGGACTGGTCACTTCAGTAGAGTTCATAACTAGAGATGTGTTCTACTGTAGACAGAAAGTAACAGACTGAGGCCAAAACCAGACTGAAGTACAATAACGTCGACTTAATTCTTTTGCAGCCCTCAAATAACCTGCTCATCTGTCTGTTTTACCTGCGCGTCTATTAATCTACTCCTGGTTTTTAAAATAACTTAGCTTTAATAGGAAATGTCCTTGACAAACGTGATATGGGGTGGTGCACAGAGCTAGCATTGTTGACACGTTGTATCATTTCACAGCACTGAAATTATAACCCAGAGCAGAGGCCTGTCTGAGTAGGCTTTGTAAGTTCGCCGTCACACTTTCTTCCTTTGTGAGTCACATGCATTCTTTAAACAAACCGTATTGATTTAAACAAACCCCAGGTTGTTGGGGATGTAACCTCTTCCCAAATTCGTGGAGGTTATGGTGGAACAATTCTGACCTGTCATTCTCAAGATGCCAACGTTGTGGTAATTTCCTGCCGTGATAGGCTTTGGCTTCATACTTCTCTCAGTAAGGTTACTCCCATGGAATGTTACGGTGACTGATACTAAGGCCAACGTCAAATGGTTGTTGTTCTGTGCTCACATGCACTGTGGGATACCCTTGAGATGAGGTTGCTGGAAAGGCAGTTCCGTTGTATGACCTAATGTCAGTATCTAACAATCTGCAGGCCTGACGGTAGGTTTAGGCACATTTAATGGGCACAGGAAAATGGGAAACAGGGTAAAGGGAATCTGGTCTGCTAATGTACTCATGATATATTAACATCAAAGGTAGGATGTATCCAGGCCATATGTTAGCTTAAACTATAATGCTCTTTGTAAGTATTTGTACAGTCAAGTATATTTTCCTATTTAGGCTCTATATTCCAAAAATCAAAGTATTACTGTGAGGTTAAAGTATAGGTTGTCAAAATTTATTTAGAGTGATGAAGTTTGTTTCTGGCTAACTTTGTGCTCTAGGCTTCTAGGATCATTTCAGGTCACTGGAACACACAATAAATAAACAGAACCAAGTATTTTTCCCAGATCTCCGGAGTTCACTATTTCATACAAGCTTGCAGCCAATAGTTTGTACCAACATACAGAAGATATGCAAATAATGGATTGCCAAGAAAAGTAAGAAACACACATCTTATATACAGTGATACAAACAACCCAACACCTCCTACTGTTCCTCCCTTTCATGCCTCCAACATGTTTTGTTTCTACTAGACTCTGACGTAACCCCATGACTTTGTATGCTTCCTCACTCCTAGGCTCTGACGTAACCCCATGACCTTGTATGCTTCCTCACTCCTAGGCTCTGACGTAACCCCATGACCTTGTATGCTTCCTCACTCCTAGGCTCTGACGTAACCCCACGACCTTGTATGCTTCCTCACTCCTAGGCTCTGACGTAACCCCATGACCTTGTATGCTTCCTCACTCCTAGGCTCTGACGTAACCCCATGACCTTGTATGCTTCCTCACTCCTAGACAGCTGGGCCTCTGAGAAACTGGCAAAAGTGAAGCGTACCTAACTCCAACACTGTCTGTACTTCTCCATTCTCACACTCTTGTGCCGACCTAATCTGCTCCTCCTCCACACTGTGTTCTAGTAACTTTCCACTTGGCTTATCTCCTTCAAAAAAATGCAGTGTGTCCAGTCTGTTGTTGGAAAGGCCCAACTATTAGGTCTTGCCTCTCTAACACTTGAGCCTTGTCTAACTTCAACTCTGCAAAACATTACGCACCCACTTTCTCAGTTTCTCTTTACTCGTAATAGTACATGTTTACAATGCAGTTTTCTATCATTACACATGTATTCACTAATACCTTTATACTACATTATTCTTCCACAGGGGGTATTTATGTACACTTTAGTTTCACCATTAAGAAATTATCTCTTATTTTATGATGTTGCCTACAGGCAGAGCATACACTGACAGGTAATTTACTGAAGACATTTTGAGCTTTTGCTTGTTTTGGGGAGTTTCTGACATCAATCTCTTATTCAGCAATTGAAATGCATGTTCAATGGGATTTAAATCAAGAGATTGAATTGGCCAGTTAAAAACTTTCCACCTTCTTCCCCTGATGAACTTGGTTGCGTCGGCAGTGTGTTTTGGGTCATTGTCCTGTTGTATTGTGAAGCACCACCCAGTGAGTCGGATGGTATTTTCTTGTACATTGGAAGCCAAGATGCTTCAGTACACTTCTGAATTCATTCTGCTGCTGCCATCATTTGTTTCATCATAAAGAAATCATAAATTAGCATCCAAATCACTTGCTTTACCATAGACAGCTCCCTAGTCTTCATGTTGGATAATGCCTATTGACACTAAATGGAGACTACGAAGACAAAAGCAAAGATTTGAACTGGAGCTACAAATTCACAGCTCTTTTATTTGTGAACAATCAATGCAACAGGAAACAACTGATCTATTAGGAACACTTATGGGCCAAATATTCCAGTGCCTATACTAACAGACAATGGGAGAACTGTCCCTCTATGTACGGAGGGCACTGAATCCCTGGAATCATATACTTGTACACAGATCATTAATGGACTCCTCTCATTCAGATAAACACACAGCATCTGTTAACGGATACCTGAGTGTAAATGTCATTATTCATCCCGTTTTTTGAGTTTCATTCAAACTGGTCTTCCTCCCAGGGATTTCCAGCATGGTGGAACATAGGCCTGTTAACTATAAAGTTATACAATTATGAAAAAGACACTGGCAAAGAACAAAAGATCTGAAAACACAAAAAGGAGGACAATAGAGACACTAAGGGGATTAAATCCTTTTCATGGCACTGTAATGATTTATAGGATTCTCTAAGGAGTTTCTCAAATCTTTTTTTGAACCAATCTTGAACCAATCTTTTTTGAGAAGACTGGTTCAAGATTGACTTATTCCTCTGGGGACCCTTATGTAAGAAAACAAATGGCCATTTCTGGTTTATAAAAGATTTGTTTTATTTTTTGATGCTTGGATACTGGAAGTCGGATGTCCCGGTACCATTAAAATGGTGAAAGCCCCATCATGCCCATAATATCAAAAAAAGGATTGATGGATATAGCTAATTATCTGAATACCTTTTTTGATTACTCATTAAGGTGTGTTGACACCAACTGCCTATATTCAACGGAGAGTGAAACGCTAGCCACATTAATGAGCATAGAACATCTCAACAGCCACAACTTCAGTATGAAGTGTTTTTTCTCTCAGCGTTCCTGGGATGTCACATCTACTTAAAGAAACCCACATCAGTACAAGCCACGCGTAACAAAATGTCTATTCATTCAAATAAAGCAAAGTCTTTCTTTGTTGCACTTGCAGGGACATTATTTGAATAGTTTGAATATCTGTTTCTTAGTACAAATAATTGATTTACTGATCTTATCCCACTCGATAGATAACATAGATTTTTATTTTCGAACTTCACTGATACTGATGTCGTTGTTCTAGTTTAGATGGCTTGAGTGTTCTTCTCTAATAAGCGGGTGATTTTAGAAGCCATTCTTGTCGTGAACGATAAAATATTCCAGTTGTTAAATATCCTCCCTCGTGTTGGATTCAAATAGGAATTACTATTCACTTCACAAACCAGCATGTTGTGTCTTGAAGTCTGATCTACTCCATTTAGAACACAATGAGGAAGATATCTACACCATAAGCAAACCTTGAATGAAATTTAAAATACAGTTACATGTCTCTGTCACTAACAAATTCAGTCATGATGTGGGAATATTCTTTACTTTTTGCTTACATATAGCAAAATAAAAATCTTAAAAAATAATCTCTTAATACCAGTATGATTTGTGAAATGAGTCCAACTGTAAATTGATGAATCTGTAAAGAACATTATTTCCTTCAGAAATACTTCTAACCATCTGTCTTGTAGAACAGAGTGCCCTCAATTGAATGGGCTTGCACCTGATAAATTGTCTGTGTTGAATGGTGTGCCCTGTCACGAAAGGTGTAGTGGCGCAGAGGGAGGAACCAGGCGCAAGCAGAGTGGCAGTCAATGTATTGAATTTAATATGAAATAACACCAAGCACTTAAACAAAATGACAAAACAAAATGACAAAACAAAGGTACTAACAAACCGAAAACACTCACCTCTCACTTGAACAAACATAGACAAGGAACAATGACCGACAAATGAGGGGAGCAGAGGAAAAACATTTAAACACGTACTGATGACTTAATTGGGATCTGGTGTGAGTGACAATTGGAGACAAGACAAAATGAAGGAGTCCGGGGTGAGTTCATGAACCATGGGAAACCGGGAAAAGCGTGAGATGACGGAGCTGTCCGTCACCTCACCGTCACATGCCCAGTGGCGGTTCTAGCTTGTATGGCCCATATAAATATTTACAAAAATAAGACTCATAAATATCAAAAAGAAGTAACAATGACAAATAGAAACAAATTGTAGTAAATAAATAAAAATAAAAAAGATAATCACATTTTTACACTATGAAACAAATTGTAGTAAATAAATAAAAATAAAAAAGAGAATCACATTTTTACACTATGACCCTATTGCTAACAACAAATGCACAAATAAAACTAAATTGCACAAATCCTAGATCTCTCCTCATCCTGGCCAGTGTCAGAGGGTGCTCCAAAATCCAAAATCAGAAGTGACCCTGAATTCACATTGAAATACAGTACACGAGTCTGTCAACTTAAATACATTTGTTGCACAATTAAATATACATGTCATTATGTGCAATTTATCAAACATTCAGAACAGGAAACAAATGAACCATACAACCTCCTTGGCCCTTCTATGTATAAGACACCCCGAAAGAGTCAATATATCACAAAAGATACAAAATATAATGATAATATAGACGTCGTTTAAGTTAGCCAACAGAACTGGAAATGACACTTACTGAGCTCAGGACCTGGTCAATACAATCACAGAAATCTTTATGATGTCCTCTCAGTGAAAGTTAACCAAATCAATATTTTGCTAGTTAGGTTGTAATTGTTTTGCTGCAGGCTACATACATTATCATAATGAAACTATGTGACATTTTATACAATGTAATGTAAGCTAGTTGGACAGAAAACTGAATACTGTCGCCCTATGTGTAATAGCGTAGCAAGCAACCTAGGCTAACAAATATAAGTGTTTTACTAGCCTCTTTCATTACATGCATAATAGTATACTCATAAGGTTGATGAAATAGGTTTTCCTAAACCAGGCAGGTTTAAAAGCTTAAACCTTTCCTTATCCATTTGTGATGATTTGGCACTCGAGCATCAATACATTACCCATCCAGCACTGTCAACCAAGAGTCAAGACTAAACCAAATCACCTTGGTGGTGTGCAGACTGGTTTTATTTTGTTCTTAATGATTTCGCACAAACAATAAAAAAAACGCAACAATATGTCTGTCAAACTATATATTCACAAAATTATGAATTAATTGTGGTTTATTTGGTAGCATTTCGTAATGTGACTGATTTTACTAATTGCATTAGTACTGTACAAAGTTAGAGGTGCACTATTTGATAGATTCCCCCGTTCCCCCTATCTGAGGCTTCCAGTGGGGAGACCTTCTCACAGACTAGAATCAAGTGGGGAGACCTTCTCACAGACTAGAATCAGGGCGCCTACTCCGACAAGGTTAATTGACCCACAGTCCCACACGGTGACATGATATCAATGTGATGTGCAAATGAGCGATTCAAAACAGATCCCGCAAATTTCAACATTCAGATTTTTGTGCGGACGCCCATGTTGCCTATAGGTAAAATCACTACTGGGTGTGCCCCAGGGCTCTGTACTTGGTCCTCTCGTATTCACTATTTATATAATTGATCTGGACAAAAATCTGCAAAATGCCCTACTTCACTTTTATGCTGATGTCACTGTTCTTTTTTGTTGTGCCACAACTTTTCTAAAAGCTTTTCAAGACTTGCAGAACTTGCTTTTCATCGGACCTTGTGTCAATGAAAATTTGTTCTCAAAGCAGACAAAACCAAACTAATGGTGTTCTCCAAAGCAAGAAACAGAACCTACGTATTACTACCTGTGAGGGCAATGATATTGAGGATCAATTGCTCAGTCACTGTATACTTTTATTTATAAAGTAATTCTGGGTTTGCTACATTCTTATTTATGCATTTTTACACTAAACTTTGATCGCATTACTTTATTCTGCTAGCTGTCCCAAATGCTCAAACTGAATTTGGAGAAAGGGCTTTAATGTACTCTGCCCCATCAGCTTGAAACACTTTACAAAAAAGTTTTAAATTGGAAGAACTTGTCCCCCTTGCTGTTCTTAAATATTTGATGACTTTGAGGCTGATTCCTTGTCAATGTTTTTAATTTTCAGTTTTTATGATGGTGAATTATGATTGTGATTTCTTTGTAGAGAACTTATATTGTTTTATGTTTTCTTTTTGTAATTCTTAAATAATTACTTGCTGCTGCCTTTCTTGGCCAGAATGTGCTTGAAAATCCCAATCTCAACCTTTCCTTGTTTGAAAGGAAATTAAAATAAATATTTTTAACTTAAATGTTTACAAAGATCATTAACCAATAACACCCTTATTTTACCCCAAATAAAACAGAAGTTTATAAATATGCACTTTAGTAACCACATTCATATTAAGCAATACAAAGAGCTGACATATTTTACATAGAATAATGTACATCTATAGACAAGATAGTTATAAAGCAATGAATCTATGTTAAGTTAAATCAAGACATTTAAACCTGCATATCAATATTAAGTTAACATTATCAACTTCTAACAGACCGTAATTTAATACAAAAAGGAAGTAGCTTGTAGTGCTGTCCACGGCAGGAATGTACACTTAATATTTAAGAATATTTTTAAAATGAAGGACTCGAGAAGATCTCGTTCTGTCTTTTAACAAGACAGTTAACCCAAATTTCTCCTGTAACTCACTCTGGATCTGTTGTATGACTGAAATGTCAAAATGTAATGTAAATGTAACGGACTGTTCCACACATGTTTTCAAGGCCACTTTTGCCATGGAAATAGCATTCCTAGAACAGAGTTTGCCACTGCAAAGTATTGCCCCTTTACAGGTACACAAGAAATAGCCTCCAGTCCACCTTGCACCAAACCTATTGACTTGAATGGGGAAGTTCCTGATCTTGGAATTCTACTTCTATGGGTTTGTAGGTTGATTCCATTCATTTGTTTAGGCATTGGTGCTGTTGTTGTAGTCCATGCGGGTGACCAGGGTAGACACCAGTTTCTCCAGCTGGCTGCAACGTTGGTTGCCTGTCTCCAGGACTTCTTGGTGGTTGGCCTTTTCCTCGCTGTCGTAGTCCATCACAGCCTTGTTGGTGATCAGGGACAGGGCGAACACGCGCATTCCACAGTGACGAGCCACGACCACCTCGTGCACCGTGCTCATTCCTGACAGAGAGAGACAGTTTTAGAGCAGTGTTGAGATATGGACCAAATGTGTCATAACCGTAGAAATTATATTTGGTCTCAACATAAGAGAATGTTTTGAGTTCCATTAACGGACCATTGTTCAGTTCCTGACAGGAAGGAGGTTTGACTCACCAACAGCATCAGCTCCTAGTTTGTTCAGCATGCGACACTCGGCGATGGTCTCAAACGAGGGCCCGCCCAAGACACAGTACACGCCCTCGCGCAGGAAGTCACCGTAGCCCAGTTCCTGTCCCACATCCAGAGCCAGCTGCTGCAAGTCTCTGTTGTAAGCATCTGACATACAGGGGAACCTCACACCGAATCTGGGAGGGAGGAGAGATGATTATACCCCAATGCCACATACAGCGCCCTCTGGACGGACAATAAAGAATAATTTGGGTTCATATTATTCACCATTTATAAACAAAACAATCTTTTTGCCAGATTCTGGTGGATTTTCGACATACGCATCCATGCATGCTTTTTGGGGTAATATACAGTAGGTCACAACCCCTTGCGCAAAAAAAGATGAGGGGTTCCTACGATTCTCTCGTCGTTTCACTTGATATTGTCACCTATATTGATAGTAATTGTATAAATGTCATTCACGAATGAAAGAAAAACTAATGTCGTTGTGCCATGAAATGAAATATCTTTGGCAGTGTAACGTTCATCTTCAGTCTCGCTAGCAATTGCTCAATTCTTATGACTATTCCAAGTAGTATGTTATGCCGCGTTTCCATTGGTGCTTTACCACGGCACCAGGGTCACACCGGTGATTTATGCTAATGTTGGTTCCAGACTTTTCTGTTTCCACTATACATTTGGTACCAAGGACTTGGTACCAAGGAGGGGCTCAGGTGGGGAGGGAGGAGGAAACTATCAACGCGATTTAGTTGTCCGGTTACAAAAAATAAAAGGCGATATTTTTCTGGTAGTAAAATAAAATGAACAATAACGCCATGCTCAGTTTGTTTACAATACCACGTTTGAACTTGAGTAAAACTACAAGTAATTTTGCGTTGTTATAGGTTCTGCAGGCTACGTCTCAGTCTCAGCGCTCCGTTTTTCTATTGAGTCAATGTTATCGTACCACATACGGTAGTTCCAACTCTTTCCGTTCTGAGTCTTTGTTTCCCTGTACTGTTGCTTCATTTTCTTTATTTTTTCAGGGATCTGTTTGTTAGATCGGATGAAAACCATTACGAGAAGCCTAAAGACAAATCAAATGATACACATTGCTATTCGAATAGCACAACATGCTGCGTTTTCTATTGAGTCAATGCATCGTACCACCTTCGGATGTTCCAACTCTTTCCGTTGTGAGTCTTTGCTGCCCTGTACTATTGCTTTATTTTACCAGGGATCTGTTTGTTAGATCGGATGAAAACCATTACGAGAAGCCTAAAGACTAAGCAAATGATAGGCTACACATCGCCATTCGAAAAGAACTTGCCATGTTTTCACACCACGTAACGCGTCAATCCACAAACCCCGCCCTAAGTCCTAAAGTCCAGGGTTTGGCACCAAGTGAGAGCCGGGCTACTCGGCCATGGCCTAGTGGCTGACTGGCCCTGGCCCGTGTCAATGAAAACAGAAAAATGTCTGGACTTTAGGGTAAAACACCAGTGTTTGGCACCAGTGGAAACGCAGCATTAGTAGACACTATTAAGCCTATTACTGGCTAATAAGATGTTAAAACAGCCAGTGGCAAAAGTCATACAGTTCATAGATGCTATTTGTGGTGGAAGTAAACTTAATAAGAGACGTTAATCAGTTTAACACAATGCTTGATGGTGTTCAGCGAAATATTCAAACTTGGCGTGATGTTAATGTGTGACAATATTATCTAATGTCGAGACACTATACCGACACTCAGCAACCATATACTGTAGCTTTGTGGCATAGTGGTTAGAGACACAGTCTGTCACATGGGAGACCCCGGATCGAATCCAGCGAGGGCAACAACATTCATCTTTTATAATCGTGGGCTGGCTGAACTATTTTGTTTATATACAGTCCCACTACTTCAGGGCACCAAAAGAATTAGGACAGTTGGTCTTATATGGTTAGTTTTGTTAACTGTTGGATGTCAAATCCAAACGTTTGAAGTATAGGGCCAAAAGAAGAGAAAATGTTTCACTCTCCCAAGTTCAGTCAATAATGTGTGAAAATAACAAAAGAACACACAATACAAGTGCAATTGCACTGCTTTGGTGCCTACCTGTCGTCGTTAGGTCCAGCCAGGGGGTTGTTACCAGCGAAGCCGGGCATGTTCAGATGGTCTTTTATGATCATGATGTCTCCCACCTTGAAGTCTTGGTTCAGGCCTCCAGCAGCGTTGGTCAGGATGACCGTCTCAACGCCCAGCAAACTGAAGATACGCATGGGCATGGTGATCTGGAGCACCAACACATGGTCAGTACACATATACAACCATCACAAACACACTGGTGGAACTCTTGACAATTATATATAGCTTAAATTTGGATCCTTGGATTTACAGGATTTGTTTGTTTTCTCTGTGCTCTTGTTTTTTGTGTGAATTTGACTAGTCTTATTTCACAGCAAATCACTTAGTAAAGGTATCATTACTAATGTATCTTAGTTGCCATTCAAGCATCAACTGAAAAAAACATGACGTAGGTTCTGGTGATAGAATGCAGCACTGCAGCTGGTCTCATGAGATAACTTGACTCATGTTAGCCATATAATAACATCATTGTTTCCTCTTTCCAATTTCTCAACTACCTATTGAAGAGAAGAAACATATCTGCACAAACCAATTGCAAGTTGAAATGTATCCCTCTGCTGGCTGAGTTGAAAAAACAAGAAAAGCTTTTCTCATTTCCAAGACTAATTAAATAATCCTTCCCATTTGCAATCAAAACACTTTGCTGCCTGCGTGTCAAAATGGATGTACCTTCTGGATGGGGTATCCCTCATACAGGTGGAAACGTCCCTGCATGCAAACGCATGGCCTTCCCTTCAATGTCCCGAACACCAGGCGTCCAGCATGACCGGGCACTGTAACACAACCACCAATTAGAATAGTACAGAGGGGGCACAGCAACCAATCAGAAAACATCTTTTAGAGCAATTTTTTTATAGGCTATACATTGATCCAATCATTTTCCCGGGTTAGATCACATGGTATTCAGCCAATTGTCCTTGTTTGCTCTGCACATAGACAATGCAGATTTACCAAATGAGCCAAGTAGACAGACAGTACACAGTACATACCTGTGCTCCACGGGAAGTTGGGGATGTCCTTGTAGTTAAGGACCACCTGGTCCTTCAGCGTGTCAGCGAGACCTCCCATTCCTGAACCACACACGATGGCCACCTGAGGGCGAACTGAAGCCTGGGCCAAGAGCCAATCTGCTGTGGCCTTGCAGTCCTCATAGCTGTACCTGAAAAACACAGGAAGAGAAAGATACAGTACATTAGAATATAATACCCACTTATAATTACACTAGTACTTTGTAATAAAACCAATAAATCATTGCTGATATACCATGGGGTGTCAGAGTACTGTTAACTAAACACGAGTCAGTAATAAACAGATATACATATTTATTGTTCGTTTCATCTGAAACTGTTTCCTAAACGATTTCGTGATGTCATATTTGCAGTTATGGCCATGGTTCAATCTCGACAAATCCGTAGCAGGATCGGGAGGGTTGAAGAGCAAGGCATGTCCTCCTATTCATATTTCTACAAACCACTCCACTTATCACAGCGCCCAACCAGGAAGCATTTACCAGTTAAATGTGCGTTAAAAGGAGAGTACATTCTCCGGGCCAACAGCTATGATTGAGCTTGCAGGTACCTAACCAACCATAAGGGGTCACTAGAGACAGATGAGAAAACGCAGCCTTGTCTGACATCTTACACATCCAACCAATTTGCACCTCCCTCTGAAGTCTCCATGGGAAGTGCCTGTGGGCTTGTCTGCTATGAAGCAGCTGTACTGGTCAACAGATGTTTTTTTATATAAAGTAACTGAAGACTTCCTTCTGGGTAACACTGAATCATTTCCTCAGCGTTTCATATGTCAACACTGGCCACACCCACACTCTAAAAAGACAAGGGTCTTATAGGGTCCTTTAGGGGTTCTTCACATTGGAACTCTGGGGGAACCCTTTCAAGTTCTTCAAATAGCCCTTTTAAAGAATTCTAGAAATAACCTCTGTCTAATGTTTCCTCAAAAAAACGTTTGAAGAAATGGTTGGGGTAGATTTCTGAGCAGGTTGGTTGTTCGTATGGACCTTTGAGTAACAAGAATAAATAGTTCTTTACAATACCCTTTGACATTATTCCTTGAAGAACTTATGTCTGGTATAACTATAAGTTTGGTGCTGGGTTTGAGATGGGGACAAGAACCCTCCAAAAAATAGGGTGCTCTAGTTAATTTGAGTTCAGAGGAAGTTACATGTTATGTAGCCTACTATTATTTACTTTGAGCCTAAATGAGTTAATCTGGGTATCTACTTCAATCATGAACACACCCTTTTCCAAGAACTCTATTAATGATTGTTTTATTTGGCAAAATCCCCTTTAGGTGACATCAAACTAAATAATAGAGTTGATTTAAAGTATTTTTTGTTAAATTGCTCACATGCCCTAAAAAATCCCATATTTTAGCTCGCAATGGCTAAAGTTATCTGAAGCATCTAATAGCATCAGCTAAAGCAGTAATTAATGAATACATTGTCAGTCACATAATAGTTTTGAATTATTGTAATAATTTTCTCAATAGCCTGCATTGTTTCTTTATTTACCTTTATAGTTACTGTCCTTGCGAAAAACACCAAACAAAACCATTAGTCAATTAAATTCAACAATATCAAACTTTGAATGAGTACCGTCCTTATATATATCACAATAACTTAGAGAAACAATAAAACACCAGTAGTAGGTTACATTTGTTCTCTATGCTTGGAAATGAAGCAAACCTCGTGTAGCCTACAATTTCCCATTCAGCATATTCACACCCTAAACATAGATTTGGACAACAGGTGTGAAGTTTGACAGTCTTGAATAGGAAGGGGTGCGCTTGGTTTGCAATAATTTCCGCGAAGGAAGACCTACTAGTGTTACTGTATATCGTTTCTCAAAGTCACTGAGAAAAATCTAAATCCTCAGTAGCCTAGCCCAAGTGTTCTGTTCTATTAAGGTCTATGTGACCGCAAATCTTTCTGTTGCCTATAATATCGATTAAAACTTTAAGCTCCAGGCTGCGGATGTTAGACAATGTATAATAGGCTACTGCCCATCACACGTGCGTCCGATCCATTCAAACCAGTAGTTTTTCAGATAAAAATATACACACACTATTGTAAAAATATACACACACTCCATGTAATAAGCTATTTGACCGAATGCAATACAACAACCAGTTGGAATAGACAGATGTGAACAGAGTTAAAATATAAAAAAATGCAAAAAAATGGAATGACGCAATTTCCTTAAATACGCAGTGCGGACCGTCAGGAAGATGAGTAGAACATGAAAGTAATTGCTGACTTTGAAGTAATAGCTTGAAATACTCACCCGGTGCTTGAGTCTGGAAACATTCTGAATCTTAAATAGTATGTAGGCTGGTTTTATCCTCTCAAAAGAAACAATTTATCGGTTGTCTCAAACCGCAGAAGTTTTTGAGACAACTTACTCACGGTAAAATCCGTTGAAAATCAATAAAATATTGCAAATAAATGAATTCAAGAGGTTAGCACTTGTAATTATGTTATACCGTCTTAAAATTTTTAATTTAAAATAAGACTGTATTGTAATCGTTATCTGAACCGTTGGGAGGCTTCGCCCTCGTGTCTCCGTTGATGTACCATCCCAATGTTGCTCCTCCCCCTGTGACTCATTGATTCTGCCGTTTTTATTGGACCATAACGCGTGCCTCCACCATCACGTAAAAGAAATGTCCTGTACATACACGTGGGAGAGCTGCTGTGAATCATCTCATTGTACCACAGCAAAATTACCCTATGTTTTGTCTTTTAATGCGTATTTCACATGTTGAAGTAAATATGATGCTTGCACGACAACGTCAAGGTTTTCGTCGGTTTCGTAAAATACAGAATTTCTTTATTTCACTGTAGCACAGATTAAGTCCGTGAAGGGTGAGGAGGGTACATTTGCAGACCGCATGTCGGGGGCATAACCTAATATGGGGGGTCCTTAATATTAAGTTACGCCCATTGACGGTTTCCATTGGTCTGTTGTTTTTGATTAAGTGCGTGCTTTTATGAAGAAGGAATTACAGGGTCAGTGACGAAGATGACGGTAAGTGCTTTCATATGACAACCTCTAGCTCTATATTTAGGAATAGTCAACGTGTTCACTAAGATCGCTTACCTACTAAATTCTTTGAATCTGATATTTGAATAGCTTGCTATTTACAGAACACAGAAAACACGACAACCCTTATACAGCAGCTACGTTTAAAGATAGCTAGCTACTTGACGAGGTAGGCTACTTGTTAGCCAGCTCTAGTCAATTAGGGTACGTTATTATAACTAGCTGAAGTTGCATGATGACACTGATCCACCTGTTAAAATGCAAGCAGGCAAGATCAAGATTTATTTTGTAACTTCATATACTCTGTTGTCATTATTTATATATGTAAACAAAATAATTTTGTCATTGCCATCTTCTATGCAGAGGTGTAAAAAGTAAATAGAAGTACTGGTCTGTGTTCGCCAGTTTTGGATCTAAATTACATAACTAACCAGTGACCTTAATTGATAATTTAAACTCTTCCTTTTTATTTAATTGATCACTGGTTAGTTTTGAACTCCCTTTACCTGGTTACTTAGATCTTAATTAGATACTTCCCTAAAGTGATGAACACAGCCAAACCCAGTTGATAACTTTTGCTTTGTACACCTCTACTTCTGTGATTGTTGTGATCTTTCATTTCAGTTGCCAAGATGCATTGTTGACCTTGGGGATGCTGTTGCCTAGGTAAATGCCAACACGGGCCTCTTCTGAGACTGGGTACAAGTCCTCACCCCTAAAAGATGAGGAAATAGAGGGTGCTGTGCAGATGCTCAGAGAGGCCTCAATTCTAAAGAACAAGAAGCTCTCTCCCCATTCATGTTTTTGTTTAAAATTTTGAAAACACTGAAACATTCATGGACATAATGGACAAAAGAGGACTGTTATTTTTGAGCTTCTCTGTTAATTGTTTTTGTTGAAGATACCTATTAGCTGTCTTTAAACCATCAGCTAATGCTGGTTTCCACCCAACAACAATTACAAGATCCAGAAAACACAATAAAGTTTGATGAGACAAAGAGACAAGAAACATCAGTTGTTTAGCAAGAGGAAACAGGAAAGTGTTTTGTAAGTGTTCACCTGGCTATACAATATGATAGGATGAAACCAAAGCCTACATAATCTGGGCAAAGCTGAATACACAGTACATAAAGAAACTGTTTAGTTTTGTCAGTGTTGGAATGTAATGTTTTGAATATTTGATGGGGTGATTAAATGTTAAACTGTTTACTGGCAAATCATTTAATTGTGTATTTTTAGGTTATGCCGTTAACTTTAAGATTTGACTACATTAATTGACTTTCAATAATGTCTGTTGTGCTCTTTTGGACCTGTCCTACTTGTAATTTATGCTATTGAATCAACTTTTATGATAACGGTTAAATTAGACCTCAGATAATCAATTCTAAGACATGTAACACTTATATTCCTCCCAACAATGTTTTAAGTCACTAACCATGTCATTACTCTGAATTATAAAATGTACTTGTTCCTGGCACCCCCAGAAAAAATTACATTTCTGTAAACAGATGCTGACCTGACCTCTAATGGGTGCAAAGTGAAACTTGCCACCTTTCTGCAACAGGCTATAGTAAATTCAACACTTCCAGTAACCAATTTCAACTTTCTAGAACATTGTTGTTAAATTGAACAGTGCAAATCAAAGGAAGGAGAAAACATCACAATAATTTGTATGAAAACTGGTCAGATCTACACAGCAGAACCCACAGGTCTTGGCAAAGGACCTTCAGAACAGTTTAGCTGACACTGAAGTTGTTGCTCACAGGTCCACCGCACAATATACCTTACACAGCATGTTCACATTTGTGTAATATGTTGAATCTATGGAAAATGCATCAAGTAGTCATGTATAAACTTGTGCAATAGGGTGTCCCGTTTCACTTTGTGACATGTAGAGCTCAGATCAACTATATTGTAACTGCACTAAGCAGCATTCTCAACCATCAACCTCCTAATGATGGCCCTCTACTACTATATCACATATAACCAAGCAATGGCTACTCAAAAAACTGAACATGGAAGGCATAGTGAGTATGACTGCATGTGTATGTATGCATGTGTCTGTATTGTAACTGCACTCCCCCAGCTTTCTAAACCACCAGTCTAATTCTTGACTGTAACCAAAACATTTTAAACTATTTTTAGAGGCATTTCAGTCATCAAATTAATATATTTCAGTTGTATGTTGTTGTAATGTGGTGGTGGAGAGGAGGAACCAGGCGCAGGAGGAACCAGATTTACTTGCATTTGATTGTACGTTTAATGAAATCAATGCCGAATACAAAACAAACTGAAACAAAGTAAAGCGCTGAACTTAACAGCAAGACAAAAAACCCTCACCAGGTACATGCAACAATACCCGACAAACTGGGGGGTCAGAGGAGAAACATTTAAACACTCACTGATGGGATGATTGGGACCTGGTGTGCATGATTATGGGAGTAAAGGCAATGAATGAGTTCGGGGTGAGTTCATGAATGAATGGGAAACAGGGAGCACACGGCACAACAACCCAAACCAGTCATCATCAAGGAAGGGGAGGCAGGACAGCAGAACCCCCACCGACATAAACCAGCCGAGGGGGCGGAGCAGTCGGGACGGGCCGGGGAGGCAGAGTGTCCTGCCACGGGCGCTGCGGGCTGAGGCAGTGGTTCCTGGGCAGGAGAGGGCGCTGCGGGCTGAGGCAGTGGTTCCTGGGCAGGAGAGGGCGCTGCGGGCTGAGGCAGTGGTTCCTGACCAGGAGAGGGCGCTGCGGGCTGAGGCAGTGGTTCCTGAGCAGGAGAGGGCGCTGCGGGCTGAGGCAGTGGTTCCTGGGCAGGAGAGGGCGCTGCGGGCTGAGGCAGTGGTTCCTGA
>JACXGI010004064.1:0-27714 GCA_016801175.1 Esox masquinongy
TCCGAACAGAGGATATTGGCATCTGAAAACGCTTTGCTATCTTCTTATAGCTTTCTCCTGCTTTGTGAGCGTCAACTATTTTCAGTTTCAGTTTTCTAGACAACTGCTTAGAAGAACCCATGGTGCTGATTGTTGGGGCAAGGTCAGATGAGTCTGGGCATTTAAAACCTTTGAGATTGACATCACCTGGTCTTTCCAGGCGATGATTGAGAACAATCCATGACACTGTCAGGTCTCAGCTTTCCAAAGGGGGCGGTGAATGCTATAAACTCTGCAGGGTGCCCAAACTTTTGCAGACGCCATTTTTTTGTTTTCTGTTATTTTGAAAGAGTAAATGATGGAAATAAAATCTAACTTTTTGTGACATATTATGAGAAAGTCTAATCTGTCATTTGATGCCTTTTGGAGATTTTTCCATCTTTTCTTGGCTTCTTTATGCACATTAATACAAATTTTTACCTGGGGTGCCCAAACTTTGGAGCCCCACTGTAAGGATGAGACAGGTCAACTCAGCTTTCACTTATACATTGATGAGCCAAAACATTATAATGACTCACAGGTGAACTGAATAACATTCTAACAAGGGCACATGTCAAGGTCTGGGTAGGTTAGATGGTAAGCGAACAATCAGTTCTCGTAGTCAATGTGTTGGATGCAAGAGAAATTGGCAGGAGAAAATGTTAATGATGGTTATGGGAGGAATGTGTAACAACGGCTCCACCTCGCACTGTTTTGTCGGCACGCAGAGGACCAACAGCATATTAGGCAGGTGGTCATAATGTTTTGCCTCATTGGTGTATTCACACACAGACCAGTTCCCAACAGAGCTAAGGTAGGACGAAAGAGGTAGCTATTGGATAAGATAATGGAGCAGGACACTTGACAGTAACGTGGTTATACATCAGACAGACAAAGTCAACTTGGTCTGCTTTTTGAAAAGATATTATAAGACACACACTACAAAAACACTGACCAAAATAAGACCACATTCTTTTCTCTTATACCACCACCTCTAACTCCTTCAGTCTGCGATGTGCTCATTGAAGACAGAGATGAGCATACAGGCATAAATACACACACACTCCCAAAAACAAACAGAATCAATAGAGAAGACAATGTGCGGCTCGTTACCAATAGGCCTTCCCGACATGCACCCTCAAAGTACCTCACGTGAAATGGACTAAAAGATTAACAAAAGCGCCAATCAATAAAGACAGAGCAGAGGGAATAAGTGCAATGGCGTAGTAATAGCCATTGAATTGGTCAGGGTGTCAGGAACAATGTCTACCACTTGGTTGCAGAGTTTGTGTGTGTGTGTAAGGTCAAAAAGGTAGTGACGTCTGGCTATGCCCTGGGGTGTCATGACAACGCAATTGTCTTCAAAAGAAAGGTCAACCCACACTGGGACTTCTGCTCAATGGTTCAATGCACACAAAAAGACACATACAACTTGGGGTACTTGAACCAATGACCCTAGGGCGGCTGGGAACGCACCAGCTACTGTGTCAGGTGTAAAGATCAAGCCTGGCCAGGAGCTGTGTTGATGGAAAGTACAGGACAGAAAGCTTTGTAGTCTCTCTTCACCCAGACGGAAAAAATAATTTACAACAGCTACACGTTGTAATAATATAGATTAGATTCAACTTTATTGTTATTGAACAAGTACAAGTACAGTACAACGAAATGCAGTTAGCATCTAACCAGACGTGCAAATAGAGGGCAGAAAATGTACAAGTATTAATGTATATTACACGTGGAATGTATAGATGTGCATTGGGAAATGCAGTACAAATTGCAATACTAAATGTGCAATTAAGGCAAATTGCCGTAGACACGTACCTGTAACACCTGAAAACTACCTTATCAGACTTTGCAAGGCAGTTTCAGAGTCCGGTAGTACAAAGAGAGTAGTGCAACAAGGTTGGGGGGGAGGGGGTATGGTTAGTGATGGGCCACAGAGTTCAGCAGGGTTACAATAGAAGGGAAGAAGCTGTTCCTGAGCCTGCTGGTGCGGGAACGTAGAGACCTGTACCACCTGACTGATGGTAGGAGGGCAAACAGTTTGTGACATGGATGTGAAGGTTCCCTGATGATGCTGCCCTGTGCAGACACCGCTTGCGCTGGAGGTCTATGATAGCTGGAAGCTGGGTACTCGTGATGTGCTGGGCAGTTTTAACCACCAGGAGAGGTCATCGGAGATGTGAACACCCAGGAATTTGAAGCTGGACACACGCTCCATCTCAGTGCAATCGATGAGAACTGGGGCGTTGTCATAGACATAACGAGGGTATTTCAGAAAGCAGGTTTAGTGAAAACCTAGAGTTAGTTGACTCAGAGTTGATGGAAACTCTGGGTTTACGGTTTCAAAGAGCCAGTTCAGTGTTTCTCTGAGTCAGTTACTATAGCAACATACTCTGTGAAGCTAACCTGCTTGCTAGAAGGTTTAATCCAACTAACCCTGAGTTTGTCCCATTCTTTCACAGAAACCTGCCGTCTGAATTTGTCAGACAGGGCGTGTCCTTTTCTCAAAGAGCCACTTGAAGCACAAATACACTGCAGAAATCTCAGTCGGGAGAGAGTCATCAGACCCCACTTGGATGTTTTATCATTCCCTAATGATTATCTGTTTGAGCATTACCATTTTTCTGCATAATCGATCATTTATCTGAACAATATTCTCAGCCCTCATATGGTTCCTATGTTACATCGTGGACATGCTCTCAGTTTGGAACAAATTCTTTGTGTTGCAGTTTTCTGTATAACATCGGTGACGCTGAGCATATGTCCAAGGCAACTGTCTCTGTTGGGCTGTCAGAGATGTGACTCTTGCACTGAAATGTTTTCTGTACACTTTAATAGTGTTCCCAAGTCACAGACCCACAACACACATCAAAAAATAAGTCCACAGAATTGCAGAAGTCAGTCTAAGCAGTAATCAGTTAATTTAGTATGAAACCTTGAGACTTGAATCGCTAATCAGTTAATATTTTAGGGATTCTTAGAAAATTTCACTTACTTCTTAAATATGCAGTGGATATAAAAAGTCTACACACCCCTGTGAAAATGCCAGGTTTTTGTGATGTAAAAGAATGAGACAAAGATAAATCATGTCAGAACTTTTTCCACTTTTAATGTGAGCTTGGCACATCTTGACGTGGCAATATTTGCCCACTCTTCTTTGCAAAAGCGCTCCAAATCTGTCAGATTGCGAGGAGATCTCCTGTGCACAGCCCTCTTCAGATCACCCCACAGATGTTCAATTGGATTCAGGTCTGTGCTCTGGCTGGGCCATTCCAAAACGTTAATCTTCTGGTGAAGCCATGCTTTTGTGGATCTGGATGTATGCTTTGGGTCGTTGCTGTGCTGAAAGGTGAACTTCCTCTTCATCTTCAGCTTTCTAACGGACGCCTGAAGGTTTTGTGCCAAAATTGCCTGGTATTTGGAACTGTTCATAATTCCCTCCACCCTGACTAAGGCCCCAGTTCCAGCTGAAGAAAAACAGCCCCAAAGCATGATACTGTCACCACGATGCTTCACTGTGGGTATGGTGTTCTTTGGGTGATGTGCAGTGTTGTTTTTGCGCCAAACATACCTTTTGGAATTATGGCCAAAAAGTTCAACCTTGGTTTCATCAGACCATAACACATTTTCCCACATGCTTTTGGAAGACTTGATGTTTGTTTTTGCAAACTTCATCCGGGCTTGGATGTTTTTCTTTGTAAGAAAAGACGTCCGTCTTGCCACCCTACCCCATAGCCCATTCATATGAAGAATACGGGAGATTGTTGTCACATGTAGCACAGCCAGTACTTGCCAAAATTCCTGCAGTTCCTTTAATGTTGCTGTAGGCCTCTTGGAAGCCTCCCTGACCAGTTTTCTTCTCGTCATTTCATCAATTTTGGAGGGACGTCCAGTTCTTGGTAATGTCTCTGTTGTGCCATATTTTCTCCACTTGATGATGACTGTCTTCACTGTGTTTCATGGTATATCTAATGCTTTGGAAATTCTTTTATACCCTTCTCCTGACTGCTATCTTTCAACAATGAGATCCCTCTGATGCTTTGGATGCTCTCTGCGGACCATAGCTTTTGCTCTGAGATGCAACTAAGAAAATGTCAGGAAAATCCTACTGGAACAGATGAATTTTATTTGTGATTAATCAGAGTCACTTTAAATGTTGGCAGGTGTGTAATGACTTCTATTTAACATGAGTTTGAATGTGATTGGTTAATTCTGAACACAGCCACATCCCCAGTTATAAGAGGGTGTGCACACTTATGCAACCAGGTTATTGTAAGGTTTTTATTTTTCATTTTTCCCCCTCAAAGATTTCAGTTTGTTTTTCAATTGAATTGTTCACGTTATAGGTCACATTAAAGGTGGAAAAAGTTCTGACATGATTTATCTTTGTCTCAGTCTTTTACATCACAAGAACCTGGCATTTTAACAGGGGTGTGTAGACTTTTTATATCCACTATATGATGCATGTAGCCACTGAAATGTGTTTAATTAGGTAGGGGAGGCTAAACATCATCACAATTGCTTGTATTGATATTATACTTCTCCTGCATATTTATATATTTCATCTTCAGTTGCTGCCAAGTACGTTTTGTGCCTGTTGAGTTACACCTGCATAAATAGATGAACTCACTTGGTCCAAGCAAGTGAACCCGGCAGTGAAAACTGCAACTATAGTTCCTGAGGAGACTGAACAAGTTTGACATGTCTGCAAAAACTCTCACCCACTTCTACAGGCGCACCATTAAAATTAATGCAAAAACTCTCACCATTAAAATTAATTTCCTGAGCTGTAAGTGCCATGTCACAAGAATGTCACTGTTTAGAATGACGCTGTGTTATTTGGTGCATTTGATAAATAAACTCTGAACTTGATATTACACCCACACACACACATTATATAATTGTTTAATGAGTGGAAGACTCGAGAGACCTTGCGCTTCCTTACCCTCAGCTTCTTGGTCTCATCAGACCACAGGACATGGTTCCAGTAATCCATGTCTTTAATCTGCTTGTCTTCAGCAAACTGTTTGCGGGCTTTCTTGTGCATCTTCTTTAGAAGAGGCTTCCCTCTGGGACAACAGCCATGCAGACCAATTTGATGCAGTGTGTGGCGTATGGTCTGAGTACTGACAGGCTGACCCCCCACCCCTTCAACCTCTGCAGCAATGCTGGCAGCACTCATACGTCTATTTCCCAAAGAAAACCTCTGGATATGACGCTGAGCTCTTGCACTGAAATGTGCACTCAACGTCTTTGGTCGACCATGGCGAGGCCTGTTCTGAGTGGAACCTGTCTTGTTAAACCGCTGTATGGTCTTGGCCACCGTGCTGCAGCTCAGTTTCAGGGTCTTGGCAATCTTCTTATAGCCTAGGCCATCTTTATGTAGAGCAACAATTTTTTTTATCAGATCCTCAGAGAGTTCTTTGCCATGAGGTGCCATGTTGAACTTCCAGTGACCAGTATGAGGGAGTGTGAGAGCAATAACACCAAATTTAACACCTGCTCCCCATTTACACTTGAGACCTTGTAACACTAATGAGTCACATGACACCGGGTAGGGAAAATGGCTAATTGGGCCCAATTTGGACATTTTCACTTAGGGGTGTACTCACTTTTGTTGCCAGCGGTTTTTAGACATTAATGGATGTGCGTTGAGTTATTTTGAGGGGACAGCCAATTTACACTGTTATACAAGCTGTACACTCACTACTTTACATTGCAGCAAAGTGTCATTTCTTCAGTGTTGTCACATGAAAAAATATAATCAAATATTTACAAAAATGTGAGGGGTGTACTCACTTCTGTGATATACTGTATACTCATATTCTGCATGTGCACTCATTAATATATCTAACTCCACTGGGGAGAAATATTGGGTTTGAGACCTTTTTCTCCTGTTGCAATCACATTATCTGCGTTCCATTGATGAGGGCTTTTGATCTCCTTGTGCACGTGCTTTACTCAGGGTTAACTTAACTCAGAGTTGACTGAACTAATTGTTACCACCTGTTCTGAAACAATCAACTCTGAGTTTGACAGCTCAGATTCAGTCAACCCAGAGCTGTGGTTTCACCTCAGAGTATGTTAACCCTACTTTCTGAAATACCCCCTACATATAAATGCAGGGTAACCCAGGTAGTTTTAAATACCATAGATGAAGAGGAATTTTTAAGCACTTTATATGATGCAAGAGTAAGCTTAAATAAAATGACGCAAAAGAAACCAAATGAGAAATTTGAATTTTTATTTCTAAAGCTTGGAAGTTTATACATAAATGGTTACATCTTTTGTATGGGCGGGGGGGGGGGCATCCTTGAAGAAAAAGGACGAAAAAATCAGGATTCAACCATATATTTGGAAAAGTTTAGCTCATCGGTTCACCTCATGTCAATAACCACAGACACTGGATGTTTCCGGAATAAATCATGTGACTTGTCTTACAGCATGGCTTCACAAACTGGAGAGCAGATAAGAGTCTCCATCCAGACGATAACATTTTTATTACCAACACATTAAATATTTTGGCAAAGGGATCCGTGAAATTAGTTTATTCGTTTTTTCTCAAACCTCTTCTCACGCTGCCCCAGAACATTCAAATGTTTATTTTTCCCTTAAACTTGTAAACCTGATTCAACTAGTTAAATATCAACCCTTTGCTAGTGAAATATCCCTACAGCTTTGCCAGTTTGGGATCAAAACTAAAATATGAAATGTCTATGTAGTCCTTAGGAGACATTTGAGGACCACTGGTTTAGTACTCTAGCAATCAAGTTCGACTTGATTTAAAACAGCTTGAGTTGAATTCCACACAGGGCAAAATGAGTAGAATTTCATGAACTCAGCCTGAAAACTGAAAATGAATCTATGTTGCTAAGAGGAATGCAATTAAAACATTTCTCTGCAGGGCTCAATATTCTTAATGCTGACGTCACAGTAGAACTCCAATGTTATCTGTTCTCTGATTCTGAGGTGGTCTGATGAATTACCAGTCGCAAAAGGGGTCTCCAGACCTAACAATCTTCAGAACTAATGTATTCAAGAGGTTAACAACATTCCATTGCTTCCCTCTGCTTGGGAGAACAGATGACAACACCTGCGGTTATCCATCCACTCTCCATCACAGATGGACACAAACACCTGTGGTTGCCAGCCCTCCATCCATAGCCCTGTCAGCCCATCCGTCCGCCAGTCTGAGACCCTCGGGGGACTCTGCTCTGAATGGAGCTCCTTATTACCACGGATATAATTAGTGTGTGTCTCTGAGGGCTGCCCCCAAGGAGAACAAGAAAATTATTTGAGTGTGTGAGGGAAGAGGCGGGGGGGGGGGTGAAATGGTAGCAGGTAGCATGTGAAGTAATTCTCTCCATTCACAGACAGGCGGTTGAGTACAGGTTTGGGATTATCCACTGCACTCTTCAAGCAGAGAGGTTGAAAGGGACATGTGTGTGCGCATGCATTGTAGTTACAGGTGGTAGAGTGCTCGTGTCATCGTGGCTGAAGGCCTCTCTTTCACATCCTTGCATTCTGAAAGGTGTTTTACACACTAGCCATGATATGCTCTTCCTCAGTGAAGACGGAGAGAGAGAGACAGAAAAGGGAGTGTGAGAACAGGGGAGAGGGATAGAGAGAAAATAAAGGGAGAGAGATAGAGACAGTGCTGGTAGAAGTCAGGCTGCTCCGTTAAAAGCCCTGCTGGCTTCTAAATGCAAGCCTCTAATGGCCTACTAAATGTCTTTTACCAAAATAGACACCGCCAGATGGAGGGAGGGAGAGAAAGAAAGTGAGAGAGAGGATAAGGCACGGGGGGAAAACAGGAATGGGCGGGATAGCAAGGGAGAGATGTGAGAAAGGTGTGAGAGGAGCTAGTAACTCTCACACACCCATGCACGCTCGCTCACACACAGATAAAATGAGAAAGGCTAGTGTTAAACCACACAGATGGCAGTCGCAGGACGAGACAGTGATGAAATGAAGGGGAATTAGAGTATGACCAGAAACAGAATACTACAGCAAAAAAGGAAGAAGGTTAATCTGTGACACACTTTGATTTAGCAGGAATCTATTTCGGAACGTTCCCTCATGTTAACATTGCCACTTGGGACAAGGACACAGAATGAGGGAGAGATGGAGGGTGTTGTACGAAAGGATGAAAGATGTCCTTGTACATGGACAATCGCTCTCCAGCGCGATACAAGTGAATTATCACCTCTTTCACCACTTCCCTCCCAATAATTTTCACTCTCACACTTTTCCCTTCTGTCACAATAGTTATCCAGAAGCCTGTAGCGATGAAGGAGGTTGAAAGGGGGAGGGAGAGATGAACTGGGGAGCGAGAGAACAATGAGAGTTGAGAGAAAGCGAGGAAGAGACAAATGACAATAAAATCAAATTTTCTTCCTGTGTCTATCGTTAGCCCTATGCAAGCTGCCTGAATGAACAGGATTGGCTAAAGGAGACAATTATATGTCCCATCAGATGGTACATGAGTGATGAGCGGAGTGATATTCTTCTCTCCCCAACTAGAGAATGAGGCAGAAGGCTTACATGAAGCCATTCAAAGTTATTCACATTATCGGGAAAGATTTCCTGTAGGGCTGCACGATTAATGGAGTTATGATTGAAAATGCAATATTGACATTATCTAAGCCTCCAACTTATGCAACTTTTGTAGCATTTTTGGGGTTCACTTTCATATCTGGACAAATCCCTTAAAGGGGAATAATGACAAACAGTTAAGATCCATAAATCACTTGAAGTAATTATTGTAATGTCTATGTATGCAACTCCCTTACTCAGGGAGAACAGGGTCAAATCTCTACTTGACCAAAATTTGTGAAATAGTGATTGTCTACGCGAAAAACATGCTTAAACACAAAATGAGGAAAGCTCAATCGATTGTGGTACAGGCCATATACATTGCGATAAATGTCAGTCACAGGGTTTAATGTTTACATTTTGAAAGAAAAGGTCAACTTTAAAATCCACCATTTGCAGCCATACAAATTAGCCAGAAAATGACCTTTTTAAAACCTGTTTTCTCATTAGCTGGGAATGTTGATTGAAATGTTTAATTCAAAATATGTTAGTTATGTTGCTACCAATCTACTACATAAAAATGCTGTGGTCTTTTACTGAGAATCAACAGCGAATAAAAACTAATTGTGCCAGTCAAGGATGTTGATGACCATTCCAGAATTTTATGCCGAAAATAATCTATAATCCCAATGTAAACCTAACAGCTCTGTGGTCCAAAATAGTTGTATTCTTTCTAGAGCATATAGCACGAAAGTCAACAGTCAGTCAGTTCTCTTGTGCGATTCCAAACCTAAGAACACAAAGTGGAAATTATAGTATTGTCATTTTCCTTTCGAAGGAACACATTTTCCTAAACTGACATGACGCTGCTGGGAAGAAATTTTAAATCACCCAATTGGCAACTTCAGCTGTCTGAAGTCAAGACAAATTATATTTATTTACAGATTATAACTGTAGTTGGCTTCACTCATCACTTTTAGAGCCCTGCTGCTGTCTTAGTTACAAGAGTGTTTTAAACATGTCTTAGGCATTTCACAGACTCCTCCTATCCAGAACGATTTAATACAAAATATAGACTCATGATAACTAGTGGTGATCTTCATTGGCTATGACCCGAAAGTCAAACACTATGACCCTTTTGGGACAACTGCGCACGAACATCACCCACGCAATATATGCAGCTTTTGTCAAACATTATTGAGGTATTTAAGCACATCATCATTTCCATATTACGATTCCTCTTATCCTACTACGAACAGTTTATATATACACACTTGCAGCGGGTCAGATCAGCAGACCCTAGCTAGTAGCTATTTAACACGCACACAGTTTATCAAACGGTTTGTTGCCTAAATGGAGAATGTTCAAACGATAACATAACCAGCAACCTGACTATTCATCTTGTCATTTAAGCTACTTAGTTAAGATCACATTAAAGAAGAGGGTTAATTATTGTTGCAAATAATGGTCGTATTAGCCATCTACCTACTTAGTTAGCCTTCTAGCTTACTTGTTGCATACATGTCTGGGTAAGTTATTAGTGAAGGACACAATATCAAACAGTAAGTTAACCAGCTAATGATTATTGCCTAGCTCGTCAGCCATTTCTTTAGTGACTCGCAAGCCTACTGAACCCAGGCACGCTACTAGCAAATTAAACTAATATTTGCAAAAGGAGTTCAACTTTGGTCATTGAGGCAACCCATTCATTTTTCAATAGCGTAATTTTACATTACTGTGGGAGAGTAGAGCAAGAGCATGCACACATTCTGATGGCGGTAGTAACATTTTTCATTTAAAACTAGAGGGCACGCTCTGGTTTAAAATGGACAGGGACTATCGTACAGAGGCCGATAGAACAGGGCCGACAGCAGATTTACTAGAAAGGCCCTATCGGCACTGATATATACTGATATATCAGGCTATCCAAACTTAAGTAACCTAGCAGTTCCCGTGCGCTAGAAAATATTCCTACGCCGTGGGGATCTATGTTATTAAGAGTTTTGGCTTAATTTTGGTGTCTGCAAACATACTTGTTACGAGAGAAAATATTGCTGCACGGTTAAGAAATGTTGCCTAACTAATGGCATTAACGCTACGTAACAAACTCCACTGCATTAAATGAGTATAGACGACTGCTAAGTTTTAGACACGGACTTCTATGATTTCTGTGACCTCATTCTAGAAGTGAGAATGTCTACACTATTTACACCCAAGCTTGCAAACCATAATTTTTTATTGCTATATTTGGCAAAACAAAACTGAGATTCCGTGTATTACCAACCAATACAATGACCGGGAATAACAGTTGGAGTTTCTTATCACAGCAAATGTTTTAAAAGTAGTATGTAAGCATTGGCTACATTCTCCAGATAATTTTAACTCCAACTCAGTAAATACCTCCAGGTAATACTAAACTCAGCACTGTAATAGCAACTCTGCTGGGCACGGAGCAGCTAAACCATCCTGTAAGGAGATCTAAATAAGCCTGCTTCAGCCAAGACAGAACAGATAGTTTTGAGGAGCTAAAAACCCCCGATCCACCCCCTGACCTTCCACCTCAGCAGCTACTGTGAAATGTGACCATAACCACAAATCTGGGGTCAGATGACTCTAGCCTGAATCCTAACCCAACCAGTGTCACTCATCGGTGTGTGTCCCTCTGTCTCTTCGGGGCTTCCGCCTTCTTCTGGAAACTCTCCCAGTAGGAAGAGTCTTCTTCTAAGATGGGTGTGGCCATACTGATCAGGTCACTGAAGGAGAGGAGGGTGAAGGAAGGGGAAGGACAGGGGATGGCAGGGGAAAGCTGGAGAGAGAGAGAGGAGGTTATACATTTATTTGTTTTGGGTTGATATGCCTGCAGATTAGGGGTGGGTGGTATGGACAGTAGAAATGGTATTACCATATGTGCCGCTTCAGTCAAGATGAAGCAGGTATTAGGAAAGTCATTGAATGCATTCAGACACTAGTGTTTTCATTGGGAAATAGTAGAGTAAACAAAAAGCCACAACACAGACATTGTTGCTCAAGCAAATAACCAGAAGCTTTCCCTATGACAATGAAACTAATCTTTTTGTGAAGGTTTTTTGAAATGATTAAAAGAATAACAGGGTGGATTGCATCCTTCTGTGGTAGCAGTAACTTAAGTTCATGTTGTAACACTTATTTGAAGAACATTCTGTTAATAATTGTTCTGAAGTTTATTATATTTATGACATTTGGCCTTATATACAATTAAGGAACATTTAAATAAGCCCCTATGTATACTGTAACTGTCCAACATCTTAAATATACCGCAATACTCACCGCAGATTCAACCCCGGGTCCCATTGCTACAGCCACATGGTGGTCCTTGTCCAACAGGCTCTCCTGATAGAGCAGGATGGGTAAGAGAGGAAATGCGTCAATGAAATCCACATATATATCACTTGCAAACAGCATGAGAATCTAGGGGTCCGCTGGTACGACTGGTTAAAGTGACAAATGGGTCTCCTTTACTGTTCATTACGGAAAGCATCAGACCAGTACACCCCTGTACAGTCTAACACATCAAAACCCCCTGACGTTGGCCATTTATCCTGGTCCTAGTCTTCCCCTCCCTGCTTCCTCTTCCCAGACAGTTGGCCCTAATCACGGACCCAGTTGGGGTAATTGTGTCCATCCTAGACAAGCAATCTCACAACCTGGCCCTCCAGGGCTAATGGTGGTCGCCTCACCCCGTGGAGGGAGGCGAGATGGGGGACAGAGGGCAGAGCAGATTGAAAGGAGAAAATAGCCTCACACCTTTACTTTTGAAAGTGACGCAGTCTATTCCCTGTCGATTTCAAAATTAAAAAAATGGAGCACTGGTATTCAGTGCATTTAAGCCAGGACCCCATTAAACGTTTTTCACTTTCTGGTAGTGGTAGTAACATTTTTCAATCAAAACTAGAGGGCACACTCTGGTTTAATATAGACAGGGACTATCGGACAGAGGCCCATAGAACAGGGCCGATAGCAGTATTGGCACTGATATATTGGAGATCCCTATCCCGGAGATCAAGCTATCCCTACTTTTGTAACCTAGCAGTTCCCGTGCACTTGAAAATATCACTATGCCATGGGGATCTATGGTTATTAAGAGTACTGGCTTAATTTTGGTCCCCACACAGAAAATGCTGCTGAAGGGTTGAGAAAGTTTGCCTAACTACTGGCATTAGCGCAAACGTAGCAAACTCCATTGCATTGGATGAGTATAGCCGACTGCTATGTTTTAGACTGCTATGTTTTAGACACATTGGTATTCAATGCATTTAATCCAGGACCCCATAAAATGTTTTATATGAGAATGTCCGGGGACCCCACCTATAAAAATTACCTTAAGAAAATTATTTAAAAAAATCTTCCAACATTTTAAATCTGTTCTGTAAAAGCAGAAGTTCTTTAAAATATTCGGCTCCCAATTTTGATTGATTTAATTTATTAGGTAATCCATCCAGTACGTATGTGAATACCACATAAAGGCCCCACTGCCTTAACTGTCCACATAAGGATGTGACACAGGGCCGGTTCCAGGCATAAGCCATAATAGAACACACCAGTAGGAACGGGACTGTGTATAAGTAGGACGTTCTTTTAGTTTGTAGATTCGCTGACAGTTAACAATGACAACTGTTTATTGGTAGGTAATCTAGCTATCCCTTTAAACTTATTAGTTTAGTGATTACAGGTGAATACTGGCTACTGATGTTGTTAGTCATTCCCACAAAGATCCCATGTTAATGTGGCATAAAGTATGGCAAAATGTTTAGAATTGTAGGAAAATTGGCTTAGAAAAATAATGAACCTGCTCCATGGGGAAATTAGTGGAACTGCATGGGCATCCATGTCTCATGGCAAGAGGTGTAACGGCAACAATATTGTATGCATTTTTCTCCGTGCCGTAGAAGGGGCCAAAAAACAAATATTCAGGTGGGGGGGACTGCCGAGTGAATCTCACTTAGGGCCCCCAAAAGGCTAGAGCCTGCCCTGGACACAGCGTTGCCTACACATATACAACAAGAGTTGTAATGAAGCTAGAGGATGCCTTGCATGCACTCAATACCTCTCATATTCAATTCCACAGTACCTGTGTGAGAGTCTCTGTACCCTTATTAATTCTACTGGTGGCATGACCTTATTATGGCAGAGTGGGGTCGTGACATACCACAGGGTCACCAAGGAAGTAGCAAGACCCGGGGCACCACCTCATAAAGTTAGCCAATCAATACGCAGCATTAGGGGTCAGAGGGCACCAGATCAGCACTGTTGCTTACCTCATCTGTATGTTAATTCTGTGTCTGTCTGTGTCTAACAGGTAGTTATGTGCTGAAGAGCGTGTGTCAATGGATAACCTTAGCAGTCGTTAAGGCTGTAGTCCTAGCTAGTTGTCTCTCATTAATATTATGAACAATACAGCGGTAAAGGAAGAAAAATACATTATTACTCTGCACACTCAGGCAATGTGTGTTTGCAGGAGTGCGGTGGATTAATAAAATTCAGCACTGCTTATAGAAACCTTTTTCACTGAGCACTAAGCAAACCCTGAAATCTGAGATATTACAACGCATACAACTGAATGTCAAATTTAGTGTACATTCCTAAGCATAACTATGTGCTGTAAAGAAAATGAGGAAATTTAAAGACATTGCTGGAAGTAAAAAGGTAAAAATTATTGACAACCTTGCACTATTTCTTACAGGCAACAGTTGAATAAATATCCACATATTTATTTGATCTGCAATTGAACAAATATGAATAATTTAGTAAGTATTATCTTATTCCACAAAGAAATCTAAAATGGCTCAGACAATAATACTACACCTCTTACCAGGCAGTCTGGGACACTCGTCTTGTGCATACAGCTCCAGTTTTTCCCAACTAGTAGGGTGCGTCCCCAACTGGTGTTTTCAGATCTCTAAAGTTTTTCAATAGGATTTAGATCTGGACTCATTGCTGGCCACTTTAGGACAGTCCAGAGTTTTGTCGTCAACCATTCCATTGCTGCTTTTTCAAGTGTGTATGGGGTCATTGTGCTGCGGGAAGAACCATGACCCTTTATGGACACCCTGATTTCTGACACTGGGTTCAGCATTGTGCTCCAATATGCCTTGGTATTCTCCGGGTTGCATAATGCCATCCATTTGGTGAAGGCAAATCATACCAGCAAAGAAAACCCAAAATATTACTGATCCACCTGCACTTAACTCTAGGGAAGGTGTTTATTTCTTTGAAGGCTCAATTTTTCACAAAAATCTCTCAACCGCATGCTTTTTAACTAAAACATATTTAGACATGGAGTCATCTGAGACCAAGATCAACCACTACTGGCTACAAGTGATAGTGCGTATTGCTTAAAAACGTAGCAGCACAATCATTTGGAACAAAATGTGAAAAGGTTCTGGAAGGGGAAATATTTTATTTACATTCTTTCTTGCAGTAGAAAACCGACCTTCTCAGTTGTTCTACAAAAAATACTTTCCCATCCCCTGTGTTTCCTAAATTGGACCTATTTGTTCATCTCCCAGGGCTGTCTCCCTTCATTTCCCATCTATTCTGTGTCGAGAAAACATCTCAACATCAGATCCATAGTGCTGGACTGTCCCTGGGCTGGCGATCAATAGTTGTGCTTCTTGTGTCAAAACAGCCAACACCAAAAGACCATTAGGCCAATAAAACATCCACAGAGGACAGCTGATAACATGATGGACCACACCATTTTCCCAGCTCTTGAAAGTCAACCGACCAAATACATTTCCACATTACTCCAGACATCAAACCCCTTGGTCCGAGTAAACATTAAACCCCTTTAAAGCCTTTGTCCAAGTAGACATTAAACCAGTTTAATGTTTTGGTCTGATTAGGCATTTAACCTGTTTAAAGCCTTGGTCTGAGAAGGAATTAAACACATTAACTCCTTTAATTTAAACTTCAAGTGATGGACTTCAGAGTTGGTATGTAAGCTCTGCCTTCTCCACTGAGTGAACCAATCACTGTCATTTCTTATTTGCAGGCTAACCTGCATCAAGTACGTTTATTGACCAATCAGCACTTGAGTATGAACATCGTCATGTAATTCTTTAACATGTACATGCTTATTTTATGTAGTGGTTACATTATCACTTGTAATGCATATGTCACAGGTGCCTATTCTTTTATGCAGGACTGCTGACCAAAAAAACCACTAATTAGCTGGTTGATGTAAATGATGTTCTCCCATAAAAAAAGAGCCTCTAGTTTGGTCCTGGAGATCATCTGTTTACCTGGGAAAGATGGCCAGGAAAAAAAACTAGCTGATGAATGCAAACAATCTTTTCCCTAAGAAAAAAAAAATCAAAACAACATCTGTTTCAGTTAAATAACAAGCAAGGTGTTATCATGTCATTTTTATAGTGCTAATTTGTAAGACTGCTTTCATTGACGGTCATGTTTGGAACCTGTCCATTCATGTAACACACAGGTATGAGGCCAGCTGCTATAACGGCGTAAGTAAGGTTTGTGGCAACAACAGGGCTAGTATGCAAGCCTGCTTAGTCCGTTATAGTTTGTATAAATAAAGTTATTCTCTGGCTGGCGACTGAAGGGAAAAAGTTCGGATTTTGGCGAAGAGTATTCAGCCATGCTTGACGTTTAACATTCCCCCTCAGCCAATGGCAAAGGCTGTGAGAAAGATGGCCCTAGGAAAGACAGCATTGGCTTGCCAGGTTCTGAAGGAAATAAAACAGTTCAAGGGATGAGAAAGCACTTTGCTTAAACAAAAATACCACATGCAATATTACCTTGAACTCAAAATAATGGGGTATGGGTGACCTAACCAGGGAGTGGATTTATACTGCTACCTAACGGACCCACATGCTGAACATTCTATACTGTAACAATGCAACAGTTAGGGGGTTAGTCAGAGCCTCCTCCTGGATATACAGAGGAGAAAAGGACCCATTGGCCGCAAACACCCCAGACATCTTTCTTGACTTCAGGAGGAAGGCCAATGGAAAACATGGTCTGGGGTTTTGGAGTCTGGTAAAGCTGACCAGACCTCAATGACTTGTGCAGCAGGACTGGAGATGGACAGACTGACCCACAAACTGACCCACAGACTTCCTCTGATTCAGATGTGGAAGACCCCTGTTGTTGCAGAGGCCTCCGTTACACCTTGATGGAACACCTCAGTCAAAGGGAATCAGTCTTTGGGCTTGTTTACATTATGAGAGAATAACACACCAAATAGACTTATCTTAGTCTGCATTATCATTTCTGGATCATTTATATTCACAACGGCATGTTCAAGACCGGTCACGCAGGACTGTGGCCGTCAATGGAGGGAAAATGGAGAATGTGCACTGCACAGAAACTTGATACAGTTCTTACAGAATTGTCTTCACACTTGCTAAACTCTGGGGGGGCTCAACCGACAATGTGGCGCACGCTACCTTGGAAGTTGATGTCATGAGTTATCAATATCTGCAAGTTTTTCCAACAAAATAATCTAACATCTTGAGTCTTCTTTGCTTTGCCTTGCAAAACATAGTGTAATATAAACAAGCCCTTTGATACCAGACAAGAGGCAGCAAGGGCCACTCTGGAATGTCTTCACCACGGTCTCATGTAACATCAGAATGCCGACATTGGCAAGAATATTCACTGTTATGGTGAGGTTACAGGTTATACCAACAAAACACAATCTAAGACTTTGGTCCACTGCAAACCATGACCTCTTCTGCATAATACGCACTTACTTAAATATAATGGAGTTCCCGTATTGTAAAAGGTCATCATTCAGATAAAGACTTACATAGCCAGACATGAGAACCTTGTCAACTTGGTAGCTACTGAGGTGAGACAGATGTATGGATGCTGCTGATGGTATTTTAAGAGGAACCCAACCAACTATACGTTATTGCGGGTGGAGCTCAGAGGGTGGTCATCTTGGAACTGGGCTGCTCATTTGAACGCTACATGGAGCAGTCATTTGCTGACAAAGTCCTAAAATATCAGACCCTTGTGTCAAGCCTGATCAGCCTTGGGGATCGATGCAGACTTGTAGTTCTGGTATCAAGGAATCTCTGCTACGTTCACAGGCTGACAGTGTCTGGTGATCAGATTGGAGGCCTATCAAAAAGAGATCACAGGAAACCTAGTGGCATGGCGAAGGAGGTGCTTTCTCTGCTCATAAGTGATTGGCCATTCAATGTTTCAATCCTTTCGACTAGGATGTGGATTAAAAAAAAGTATTTAAAATATCCATGAATGTGCAAAGACCTCAATCACAAAGAGACAGACTGCAGTGAGCAGTACTAGCCACCAACAAGCCCTCGCTAATCTGTTGTTCGAGGCAGTAAAATGCAATAGGGAAAGCATTAGCTTCAGTGCTCAGCTCTAAAGCAAACCGATAACACTGGAGCTGGGTAGTTTTCCATTTAGCTGCTAATAAGACCATACTAAGCTGCATTTAGCAGGTCAAGAAACAAATGTTCTTCCTTTCTGACAGAATGGAGAACATTTTACAAAGTTTAGCTGAATGAACCACATCACAGGTGGCACATTTTTGGTTTGATGACAAACAAGAACATTCAGCTAATGTTAGTCATGTTAGCTAGCTACTTTGCGAAGAAGCTGATAAATTCAACACTGACTAAGCTTTACACTCATTTAGATGGCACAGAAAATATTGAAAAAGGATAGTATGTCATTATCACAACCAGAAAGAAGTTATTTTTTTGTAAACTTACATTGATAAGGAAGGAGCAGGCATTCTACAACATTGGAAGCATTAATAGCTGTGAAGTGATGTGCTATGTTGAACATGCTATTAAAAACACTCAGTTTATTTTGTGTTGGTGTCCCTTTCAGTTAAAGCATTGTTTGCCTCCAACTAAAAATGCAGTGATTTTTAATTGGGAAAACATTTATTTGGGGCCCAAATGTGAGCATAGAAACATTTGATTAATCAAGATTAACAACAGAATTTGATTCAATAATTTGCACGACTGTGACAGCTCAATGATGTTGTATTGAGGTGCTTCTGACTGGGCACAACCAACTTATTTCACCTGGCAGCTGTCTCACTTGTCGCTGGCAGTAGCTAACCAGGCCAGTTTGTTCCATCAAATTGATTATATTTGAGTTAGGACAGCAGCCCACATCAATAAACTTTTAATATGGCCATAGCATTAGTAGCCATCTGGATGTCACTTTGATACAGACTACTGGAAGGCAGCAAATAAACCGTAGGGGGATGGTGGGAATGTGCCCTTACTGAGCACTGCTGTATGACCTGAATCAGGTCTAGTTGACAGCCACAAAAAATGCTGTAGTGATTTTCACAAGTACTGCATAAACATCTATGTTTTTTACAAAATAAACGATTACTTCAATACAAAAATAAACACTCACAAGTTTAACCTAGGCAGACACGTTTCAAATGATCAAAGCCAAGTTCCTAGCTGCAGGCACAGATGCAGCCTTTTAACAGAATAGATTGTTTTTAACAGAGTCTGTTTGTCCACACTCGACTCTTCAGCTGCACAACATAATGTCACTGAATTGTTGACCAGGCATGCATGTGATGCTTTGCCATGCTTACCTCAAAGATCCAGCCCTCCTCTAGCTCCTCGTCCAGGTGCATTCTAGTCCGGTTGCACACCTTGCCTTCTGTGATCCGCTCCTCAGCGAGGTGAAACTCTGCCCTCTGCAGGTTGAAGCCCAGCCCTGTCCCAATCGCCTTAATGAAGCTCTCCTTCAGGGCCTTGAACCATAATACAAACAGAATAAATCTGAAGTTCTCTCTTATTGTGTGCCTGAGAGATTGCACAGTCTCAAAATATACCATCACAGCTGTGAATAACAGCCATTGGTGAAGCACAAAGGCATTCAAAAATCAAAACACTCACTTATCAGGCTGAACAGAGTTATGTGAAGGACTAAGTGTGTCTCTGAAGTCAAGCCTTGTTACATGAAGGGAAGACAGTGAAACCACAATAACAGAATTACAAGGAAAGTCACTATGGCAACAGGGAAGCACTAAGATTAGTAATTACATAAAATCAGCCTGTGATGACCTTCTGCAGCCCTCTCAATCTAACAACATGTCTGAGGGGGAGGGGTCTAGCATGAGTAGACTGTATAGCACTGTGGGTGTGAGGGTACGGTATCGCTATGGTTACCCAGTGTCTGTAGAACATGGTCAGTTGCTCCCATTCCGATCCTGCTCTGCGGATTACACTCCACTCATGTTCCGTAAACTGCCTTGTCATGATCTGGAAAAACTGAGGTACCGAACTGCTACCTGGATTTGAAGGGGGATTCATAAAAATAACATACAAAAGCTGAGTTTAAGCTCTGTCATTGAGGGAACAGTGAAGGAAATGTTAAAATGAGACAAAATCTACACAAAACCATTACTGGCTCCCAATCATTTATTTAAGATCATTCCTTTCCCCCTTCCAGCTATCTTTGAACATATAGCTAGAGATAGAAATTTCCTAGAGAGCACTGCCACTCTCAGGAAATTTTAGACAACATGGGCATCATGTGGTGAAGAGAGGAACTGCAGGACATGGAAGAAATTTGAGGACTTCTGAAATAGATACAGGGATTTGCAAATGACAGCACATCTATAAGGTTTAAAGTGCCTAGCTATTCTCCCTGGGGGGCGATGTACACGATGTGAGCTTTAAGGTATATCACACCAACTCTGTTTCTCTCTTTGTTTTGTATTTCTCAGAGGAATGGGGCTAGGCATCACGATCAGCCCTTTCAGATACAGAGGTCTGTTTGAAGGGGATTTCAGTGTATTGAAAAGGGGATTGGGGATAAATTCTGGGTGAGTGACAGGTCTGGGTTAGCAGATTAGCACCCTAAGGGCTTTAAGATGAGAATGCCAAATGAAAGGTGGTGAGAAGAGTGAAAAGGAGACTACGGCTATGGAACTATAAAGGGTATATGGGTTATTACAAACACAGAACAGAGTGAGTGGGGGGGGGGGGGTTGATACAGTCTCACAGACTGCAGAACGATACTTTCAAAACTGAGTGCTTGTTGTCAAGTGAGTTCTATTAAGTTAGCCCAGGTTGAATTGCACACAAGGGGTGAGGGAGAAGTGCCTTTCTCAAGCAGTATTCTGTGCCGCTCAGCTATGTTCTCAACAAGGGATGGTAGTGAATCATCCAGAAACATACATTAATGTTTTAACATGAAATTTTGTTTGAATTTTCAAACCAGTGTTTAATGGGAAATCGGATTAAGCTTTAAGCATTACTAAAGCATGGCGTGCATGCCCACCCACACACCTGGCATGGTGGTCGTCATTACATCTACTCCCACCAGCAGCCCCTGCTCAGCAGCCAGTACAGTGTAGTCACCCTGGTGGGAGAGGTTAAAACTCCAACCCCCGGCTTCGGGGCTGGAGCAGGTTGGGCTGGCGAGGTATGGCTTTCCTCGGGGAGAGCGCTCCAGACGGATGTCAGCCCAGGGGACACCCATCTTCTCACACACCAACCTCCTCAGCAACAACCTCCCAGCCTGGGGGAGAGGTATCATGAAACAACAACAACCTGTCTTGGAAAAAACTCAAGGATGTAATAGTCTACAACATACTGCTGACTCTCAGTGAACGTTAGCTGTGACATCTGATTGATGTGATTAATCAAGGTCCGATGATGACTAGAATCAAGTGTCCATGCCTGTAGCAAAACATAGGAATTCATAATTAACCAACATACCACAGACAGTGGTCAATTTCTCAGAGAATAACATTCTACACACCATGGCTGATTTTGCATCTTTGGTAAACATGAATTGTCCAATCCGTTCTCTCTCTTCACGCTGCACACACCGGGACGCCAGCAGCCACTCCGACCGCGTTGGTGTCCATGAGCCACCCCGGAACGCCCACCGAACACCTCCCATCACCGCCAGTTTTAGTCAGTTCCACTACTTCTCAGCTACCTCTCGTAATGCTGTCACCAGCAGTCTCTACGTTACTCATTTATTCAAGTAGCGTGCAATATCTCTGTTGGCTAGAAAATGGAAGGTTGCAACCGGAGTTCCAATGTAGGCCAACTGTTCAATTCTCAAAGCACTACCAACTCGACAAAATCTGCGGATCCTTGTTTGAAAGTGACAATATCACGTGATGAATGACGTCCAAAGGTCAGTGTGATCACGTGCTGTTCCGATATTATACGTCATTTTTTCCACAGCTTGATGCGAAATGCAGGCTTCCAAAGTTCTTCGAATTTATGGTGCAAACACCGGCCTCTGCTGGACACCGTTTTAAGCAATTTAGGTACTAACGTTTTGAAGATGGGTAATGTTTTTCGTTGACGCACCAGGAAGTGTCCGGGACTTCAAAAATAGAAATAGGTGGTGGCGTTTCATTAGAACCCTGTTAGAGTTTAGAAAACGTTCAGTTGATGTACCACAATTGTTGTTGATATAATTCATTTAAGTTAGTGTAGGCTAGCTGAAACTCGCCTTTATCATGCGAAACATAGTCCGATGCATAGTTTAAAAAAGTAAAATAACCGTAAAGCAGTTACGGGATACAAACCCGCCCTTAAACACACCCATTTTTTCAATGCGCACACCTAACCATTGCGCCACTAATTGTTATTGAACAAGACGGGAAAAGACGCCTATATAAACATTAACATATGTGATATGTATTCCGGACCAGCAGATGCCACTATTGTTCACTTTTTTATATAAGCTTCGAGTAATTAACCGTTTCCGACGCCAACCTCAACGGTTTCAGAAAGCTGCGGTTACGCATCACTACCTTAATGACCGAACATCATCCTCTAAAGTCAGGTAATGATCATGATTACCACTAAAAACAACGCATAACATGCGTTGCCCCACATCCCTGAGATTCCCATCTGCCAAAAACTGAAATGGGGTTGGATGTAATACGTCAGAAGTGGGAGAGGCGCAAGATCGACCAATCGGAAAGATGTTTACAGTGCGTCGCCAAAAAGCTGTCGTTCTCATTCAGGTTTTGGCGTTGATGAGCATCTGTGATTTATCCTCCACGATTGATTGGTGAGTTAATTTAAAATGGTCATAATTGGCATTACATTATGTAACATATTTTACTAGGAGAGCGTGGCCATTCAACTGGGCCAAATAAAAATAATATGTGACTGTGGAGGATTTGAGTTTTGACGATGCAAACGTGCTGGTGTGTGCATTGTTGTTAGCTGGCTAGCTAACGTTAGTTAGCTAATGTTAGCCTGCACAGCTGTGCGTTGAATAAACAACACTGATTGGGCAACGTTAATTAAGCCAATTGATGCTTTTCACACAAAGGGTATTTTAATTTGTTCTTGCGTAACTCAAACTATATCATTTTATCCATGCTTTATTTACCTCAGAAGAAAGACACATGATGGCTTGCTAGTCCCCCCAATTATCAGTCAGCGTCAAAGCCAAAGGAATGATGATTGATGACGTTGTTTGAAAATATTGCTGTCTGCAAATAAATGATTTATCCTACGATACTTAAATCAGTTTTTTGGGATTGTCAACACATGCACCTATGATTGAACAAGATAGTCATAACATTGGAATACATCCAAGATTGTTTAGTAACACCCTTTTGGTTTGACTAATAATGTTGTTGCTCTGTGGTCCTATGTTTGTCTTTCAGGAGGAAGCTGATGCCTGTCTGGGTGCTCTGGTTGCCTAAGGACACACCTGCTCTGGTAATCACCTGTGCTGTGACTTTTGACCTTTGAATCACCAAGGGGTGGAGACGGGGTTCTTCTAAATAGCAATCTCTCATCCGATGATTTACATCAGTTGAAGACCAACTCCAAGCTAGTCTGACTGCTCTTTCTCTCTCTCTGTCTCTCTCTCTAGTTCTCTATCTTGTTCATCCGCACATTCCTCTTTCATATATTCTCTATGCCTCTGCCCGATTATGTCCCTCTCTCTTTCAGAGTCTGTCTGTAAGACTCCTCTCTCTCCATCCCTCCTTGATCTGTCTTTTTCTCCATCTGCGTGCGCGCCCCTCCTGACCGCCAGGCTGGATTTCCTACAGATGAAACACCTGAAGAGGAAGAGGAAGAGCAACTACAGCGTGCGTGAGACACAGACCCTGATCCGGGAGATCCACAAGAGACGAGACGTGCTGTTCTCGCGCCAGCAAAACACAGCCATCAATGAACTGAAGAGACGAGCTTGGGACGAGGTGGCAGGAGGCGTCAACGCTCTTGGAGAGGGCGAGCTACGCACAGCTGCAGAGGTGTGTCGATGGGACTTCCATACTGACAAATTCTTTTGAGAAGGAATTAAAGTATATATGGGATGTATTTAAACCAAACAAAGGTACAAGGCAGCTCAGTTTTAGTCTGCGCTGTGATCAGGAGTACATACAAAAAACCCCAGAAACAAAACATATCTTTTTTTTAATTGTAAACACAGGGTTCAACATTAATGCTGGCCCAGGGCCAGTAAGACCTAACGTCGGGCCAATAGACAAAGACAGTCATAAATTCATAGTATCGTATTAAAATGGTTGCTTGTCATCTTTGTCACTCTTTCCACCTTGATTTTTGCTTGTTCTCACATTAAAATGTGTCTGTGGCCCTTCTTCTCCCCCTCCGTGGGGTACAGTACCAGTGTCGTCTTTTTGACCAATAATATTCGATGGCTCATCGGTTTTGACCAATCATAGTTCATAGCGCATTCTAGAGCAGGACCCAAATATGGTATCATACGAGGCAAAGCAAATGCGAGCATTTTTGTTTTCTGTGAAGTGACAGGTTCAAGCCAATTAAGGGAACGAACAACTACCGAAAACCTGCTCTTAAGTCCCTGCAGCATGTCGCGTGTATTGCGGCCAAACGGGCTGTTGACAACCCTGCGGCTGCAACAATGAACGTTTGCCTGGTCAGAATGAATGAGGTGGCACGTAGCCAAATTGAGAAACTAATTATGACTGCCTATCCTGTTGTGAAGAGGGAGAAACCATTCACGGACTATGTCCATAACATATTCTGTGAATGAGGATAGACAAACCACACAGACATGGCTTGTCAACAGTAAGCGCCTGCCTAAGCGCTTGCTAGCAGTGACACACGAAGCCAGTCAAACAACTAGTGCAAGTACTGTATTGTGCCATATGTATGTTGCCATAAATATATTAACTCAATTATATTATTTTCATGCTTTTATGTCACATCAAATAAGGAAGCATCTTCATGAAGAGATGATAATGTTATTTATAGTAGCTAATATTTTGATAACCATTCATTAAAAAGTAATGATGTGGGTTGCATCATATTTATGTAAACAGCAATTGCTTTTATCAGCTCTCATGTCTCATATCACATGCAAATCTGTGGTGTAAATCAATATACTGATGATATGATATTTACATACTATATATCTGTAAAATACAGTTATATTATGTTTTTGTTTTTTTATTCTGTTCGGGCCTGTAGATTTCAGTGAGGAAAAAAAGTTAGCGTTGGACCCTGGTAAACAAATGATATTATTATATTTCTATGTTCTTGTGTTCACAATGCAGACCGAATCGAGTTTTTCCGTACCCCGGTCCGGTACGAATGCGAGTACAGTTACAACACAAATACAACATACAGGAGTTGCGTTTCCAACAGCTTTTTCCAGACGTTCCATTGACCGTTCACTTGCGTGAGCAGATTTAAATAAAGTTCCTGATGACTGGAGTTGTCTGACATTGCCACTCTATGTAACCTTTGCATGTGTGTTTCCATTTTTCAGGTGAAGCGGCGTTACCTGGACTGGCGGTCGTTGATGAAAAGGAAGCAGCTCCGGGCTGAGCTCTCTCTCTCCACAGGGCTGAAGGCAGAGTATGAGCCCTCCTCTCCCGAACACGACGCATCACTAGGCTCGGGGGACCAGTCACTTGACCTCTCTGGCTTTCCTAAGGAGTCGCAATGCGACTGGCAGGACCTGGCAGATCTCGGGGAGCCCAGTGGACACGCAGTAGCAACTGGTGTTAAGATGGAGGAGGAGGCCAATGGGTACAGGGTGAGGATCAGTCCATACCTGTGTGTATGGGATCAGTAAATCGGTTAGGTGGCAGATTTGAATGAGTATTCTACAAGCTTGCTTAAAGAAAATGTGAAAAGTTTCCAATCTGCGATGTGTTCTCCCAAACTAACAAGTTCATCGTATCAGATTGGTAGTCCAACAAATGTTTTTTCTGTGTGAGCACCACAACACATGTAATCACATGACTGCAAGTGTACTCCAAAATGATGGTAATTCTATCAATATTGGCACTTAAAGGCATTTCCATCGTTACAGTCAATTTTACTGGTGGAAATACGAAACCGTGTTTCACAGGATCTTAAAACTGTAGTGGTTGACTTGTGACTGGCTCAATATTCTACTAATAATAACGAGTAGTACAGTTCTGTGCAGATCAGTCAAACGGCAGTCGCCTGCACGGTCTACTTCAATCTTGAACAAGCCCATTGTCTATTTTAATTACATTTTCCATCGCACCTGTTGTGCGACTTATTTTCTTATGGCATGAATTAACTTGCACGAAGAATGATGTAGAACGTGGTTAATCATTTCTTTTGTTTTCTTTCTTTCCTTATCAGCTGGAGGGCGATAGCGGAGAGGGAGATGGAGAAGGTGAGGTAGAAGACGACGAGGAGGATTGTTTCCCCTCCCTCCTACCTGACATGGGAGAGCGTGACGGACGCATTCCTGAAGTCTTCTCTCACATTGACGAGTTCGGGATGCCCAGTGCCTCCAAGGGTGGGACGGCCTCGATGAATCGGGACCTCTCGTTGGGAGGCCTAGGCGGAATGGGCTTTGCTGGGTTAGGACTGGCCAGTCACGAGAGTACGGGACTTTTAGTTGCCATGGAGAAGCAACGCGTGGAGCTCGAGAAGCAGCGCCTCGCTGTGGAAACGGAGCGGCTGGCAGTGGAAAGAGAGAGGCTGCTCCTGGAGAAAGAGAGACTGCGGCAGTCAGAGGTGGAGAAGGAGCGGCTGCAACTGGAGAGAGAGCGCCTGCAGCTAGAGAGAGAGAGGCTGAGGGTGCTACTCCTGAACCAATCCGAACGGCCCCCCCCCCAGCAAGGCCCGCCTTCCTCTTCTACCTCCACACCTACCACCTCTTCCCTGGCCGTGGATGGAACGAATGACAGAAAGGACGATAAACCTTGGCTGTCTGTTATAGACCTGGAGGGTGAGAGACTGAGGCTGGAGAAGGAGAGATTACAGTTAGAGAAAGAGAGGCTGCAGTTCTTTAAGTTTGAGTCTGGACGACTGCAGATAGAGAGGGAGAGACTGGAGGTGGAGAGGGAGAGAATGCAGCTTCACAAGGACCAAGGGCACTGAGAGGGAGGGAGTGGGAGAGAGAAGGGATATCCATGAGGTACGTGCCTGGAGGGAAAGGACTAGCCAGATATGTACTTCTAAGAACAGTCACCTCAATGGCCCAGTAAGGCTATCTGCTGGCTGTCTGTGTCATCTCCCGTGGTCTTTGCTATTGGAAGTGTGAGTTTTAGGACAACCCCATTCTGGCAGTCCCAGAGATTAAAAACATTGAAGTGTTTTAAGTTAGGGTTATTTTAGGGCTTTATGGTAGGGTTGTCCCAAGGATCTCACTTGACATCTACCTTCTTCCCTTTCTTAGTACTGTTCAGTCGGATCCACAGTTGGTTGAAACAAGGTGCACTGGTCGACCAATCAGACAGTAAAACCATCAAACTGCCATTAGATCAACTGGGGATCTTCAGCCAACTCCTAGTTGATAACAGGATTTCTTATCAGTTTTGTTTCCTCTCAGAGGCAAGACCCAGACTGCTGCTGAAACTCAGCAGCTTTGTCCAATCACATCTCCCTGCCAATGTTTCTGTTAAGTCTGTCACCTGTTGCATTAAAAGGGGGATTGAAAGTAGTGGTCCATTTAACAATGTTGATCTTTTGATCATCTATGTCTGTATAATGTGTGTTTGTATAAAGTGTGTGGTTGTGCACAGGAAGAAATGGTCCCCCCATTGAAGTTATGTGTAGCTCAGTTATTGTCAATGTATTGTCCAAACGTGGACCTAGAATAGCTGTAAATTCAAAGCACAAAATGCTTTATCTATAAATGTGACTGTGTTCCAACCAGTGTCTTATAAGGCCTTAT
>JACXGI010004064.1:27814-56753 GCA_016801175.1 Esox masquinongy
TGTGTGTGTGTGTGTGTGTGTGTGTGTGTGTGTGTGTGTGTGTGTGTGTGTGTGTGTGTGTGTGTGTGTGATATGCGATATGCCTGTTGTCCAAGAAAAGAGTAGAACATCTCTGCTGGTTCAGTCTTTAAAAAAAGGGCAATGACTGAGGATGGTGCTGCCAATATGCTTTTTGCATTGCCTTTAAGACTCAATAAAGGATAGGAAAAAAATATTTGTATATTTCTTTCTGCATGTTTTTGTGAATACATCTGTGACCCGACATCTATATCATCTGAAATGCTGTAATTGACACACCACACAGTTCAAATCATACAGATGTTTGTTCCACTGCAGGATTATTGTATTTGTTTTTTAGTTTCAGCAAGGTAAGACTACGTAAGAATGTGATTCAGCTGCTGATGCAAAACTAAAAAATATGCTGAAATTTGGCACTCTGCTCAGAACAGAAGAAGCTATCTATACATGTAATAATATGTATCAAATACAGCGCTATGGCTCCAGAAGCAAACAGGCTTCTTAAATATTTCAAAAGACCTTTTATTGATCCACACATGAATAATTTGCCCCCTTGAAGGTACCTGGTCTATTAAAGATTGAATTGTCTTGCTGTACACAAGTGTCCCCATCTTAAACAACACTAAAAGGCCAAACACATTTAATACAGCAATAGTGCGTGGTTGAAATTGATAGGAAATACATTTTCTATACATTTTGCATTTTCTGATTATGAGCTCAGTCCTCAGGAAGGGATGGGCACCTGAAGAGAGGGAGGGTGAAGAAGGAAGGGTGTGTAGATAAAGAGGTGTGAGTGTTTTCAGCAGCAGTGATGCAGCAGAATGCTGTGAGAAACCAAGGGGACAGAATTTAAAAAAGGGGAGATAGAGGAAGATGGATGAGAGGAAAGGAGGAGGAGAAAGGAGATAAGTAAGACAGTGGAAAAAAAAATGGCCTGCCAATTCACTGATACATAGTTTAGCTCAGATGAGACTAAGGAATTAGGTGTTCTCAGGGCTTGGGTAGTCTGTTCAAGACCTGTGAAACGCCCAGGATAATTAATAGTGGATCTGGGTCATGCAGATTTTCGATTTGATCTCGAAGATGCCAGACCAATAGCTGTACAGTCAGAGCACAGGGCAAAGCACTGGATAATTCCCATCTGCAGTTTGACTCTGAGAGGTACTGGGAAGATCCTGTGTTTTGGAATAGTGTAATCTGTGAAGAATATTGAATTGTATTAAACTATGTCTGAAGTTGATTGAACAGGTATGAATGTATTCAAGACTGTCATCCAGGCTTCTGTGGAGATTTCAGTGTCCAATTCCTCCTCCCATCCTGCCCTGGTGGCATCTTTTGAGGTTGGTTTGACAGAGTATTTTGAAGCACCCATCAAACAGAGAAAGGTGCTTCCTCCAGACTCACCCTCACAGGATCAGGGCACCAAAACAAAATGGGTGACAATCATCATGCTCCATCCTAAGGCAGGTGGACAAAGCAGGAGAGTCCAGCCAAACCATAACAGCACAGTTGTTAGCAGCCCAACAGTAAGATATACAATTTGGGATGGACAGTGCTTCCTCTGTCTTGGATTTACAGAGGTGTCTTAAACTCATTTGTATATTGGATATTCCCATATGGATGAGTGGAGGATCGAGTCTGATTGTTTATAAAGGGATTTAGATATGAATATTCTGGAAAAGGCATTCATTCTTCCAAGCAAGGAGGGTTCTCCAAAATGTTGTAGTTGCCTCAAAATTACTATTTTGTAATTTGGTTAATTGGTCTGTAACTTTCTGACGAACTTAACACTTTCTGAACAAGAGTGGTATGCGCTTCTGCTCGTACTTACTGCAGTAGATTCTATATGCAGAGACGCTACCGAATAAATTGACCCATTCGAGTATGACAGGCATACTGGATTGGGGTTTAATTACAAACAGGAAAATGTCACCAATATATGTAAAATAATATTCTTTATGAATATAATTAGTGTTATAACCATATATTTCTACGAGACCTTATGGTTTGAACGGAACATTCAATGGCCATAGTGAAAAGCAGTGGCAAAAGCAAAGATCCCTGTCTTGTCTCTCTGTGGAGATAAAATCTGTGTGACAGGAATTGTTTTTTGATCCATTGTATGAACACGTCCTAAATGTTACATTTCCGTAGAACAGCAAACAGGGCAATTCTACTTGATTTAAAGCTTTTTTCGCATCAAAATATATAACACCAAGTAAAGATACAGTTATTTAAGATACAGTTGTGCTCATAAGTTTGCATACCCTTGGAGAATTGATAATATATCTACCATTTGTAAAGAAAACATGAGTGAGCAGGCAAAACACATCTTTCATTTCTTATGGGAGTCATATTCAACTGTAGGTTATAACAGAATGGCAAAATCATAAAACAAAACATATCAACAAAGAAAAACATAAACTGACCCCTGTTCAAAAGTCTGCATACCATTAGTTCTTAATACAGTGTATTGCCCCCTTTAGCATCAATGACAGCGTGCAGTCCTTTGTAACTGTTGTCTGAGGCCCCGAATTCTTGTAGGTGGTATAGCTGCTCATTCATCTTGGCAAAATGCCTTCAGGTCATGCAAAGTATTTGGTCGTCTGGCATGAACCGCAAGTTTGAGATCCCCCCAGGGTGGCTCGATGCTATTAAGGTCAGAAGACTGTGATGGCCACTCCAGAACCTTCACCTTTTTCTGCTGAAACCACTGGAGGGTCAACTTGGCCTTGTGCTTAGGGTCATTGTCGTGCTGGTAAGTCCAAGAGCATTCCATGCGCAGCTTTCGTGCAGAAGAATGTAAATTGTCTGCCAGTATTTTCTGATAACATGCTGCATTCATCTTGCCATCAATTTTCACAAGATTCTCCGTGCCTTTAGAGCTCACACACCCCTAAAACATCAGTGAGCCTCCAACATGCTTCACAGTGGGGATGGTATTCTGTTCACTATAGGCCTTGTTGGCCCCTCTCCAAACATAGCGCTTATGGTTGTGAACATAAAGTTCTATTTTGATCTCGTCACTCCAAATTAGTGTGCCACAGGCTGTGATGTGTGTAAAGGTGTTGTCGGGCATATTGTAACCAGGCTTTTTTGTGGCATTGGCGCAGTAAAGGCTTCTTTCTGGCAACTCGACGAAGCAGCTCATTTTTGTTCAAGGATCATCGTATTGTGCTCCTTGAAACAGCCACATCGTCCTTTTCCAGAGCTGCCTGTACTTCTCCTGGGGTTACCTGTGGGTTTTTCTTTGTATCCCGAACAATTCTTCTGGCAGTTTTTGTTGAAATCTTTCTTGGTCTACCTGACCTTGACTTGGTATCAAGAGCTCCCCGAATTTTCCACTTCATAATAAGTGATTGAACAGTCCTGACTGGCATTTGCAAGGCTTTGGATATCTTTTTATATCCTTTTCCATCTTTATAAAGTTCTGTTACTTTGTTACGCAGGTCTTTTGTCCGTTCTTTACTGCTCCCCATGGCTCAACATCTAGCCTGCTCAGTACATCCACGTGAGAGCTAACAAACGCATTGACTATTTATGCACAGACACTAATTGCAATTTAAAAAGCCACAGGTGTGGGAAATTCACCTTTAATTGCCATTTTCACCTGTCTGTGTCACCTTGTGTGTCTGTAACAGGGCCAAACATTCAAGGGTATGTAAACATTTGCTCAGGGCCATTTGGGTGATTTCTGTTATCATTGTGATTTGAAAAGGAGACAAACAACTATGTGATAATGAATGGCTTCATATGATCACTATCCTTAAGTAAAAGACAGTTTTTTTGCATGATCAGTCATTTCAAAATCAACGCCATAATTTCACAATTTCTGCCAGGGTATGCAAACTTATGAGCACAACCGTATCTATGAAAAATGAGTATGTTTGGATATGAAGCCAGTCAAGTGCATGTGAACTGTAGTTTGCCCAGTGGTTGGACAGTCTTTGTTAATATAATTTGGGGAGATATTGGCCCATATGTCCCTACCTCTTCTGGATATCTCCCCTTTTTATGGATAATTGTACATAACCATCAGATCCAGAGCAGATTGAAAGGCCCCATCTGATTCAGAGCAGGTTGAAAGGCCCCTTGTCCGTAGAGTGTGCAGAGATTCTTTGTAAGGTAAGCAAAACATACATATTTAAAGGTATGGATTGTTTCTTGTATTCCTACTAAAGAGATCTTTGCCTTAAGGACATCAGAATCCTCTATGTTCAAGGAGAGAATATTGCACTCCTATAGGAAGATCTGCATGTTTAAAGGTGTAAGTCAATTTAGCATTCACAGACTCACACTCCATACTACTCAGCTTCCTAGTCCATTATTTGTGTGGTTTATTGCTAAAATGAAAATATATTTGTTTGGTACAGAGTGAGAACTTACCAATTTTAGCAGAGAATAAAGAACACTTGAGTCCACTACGGTTGGCAAGTCACTCAAACTACATCAACAAAATAATCAGCCAGAGTGTTTTAAGTCCAACAGAAAAGGGACAGACCTGTATCCCTCTGCAATGTGAACAGATTTATGAAACCTCAGTTGAACATGGGACATCATTCAAGGTTCGGTGGGGAAAAAAAGAACACAGCCAATAAAACCAGCCCCTCTCCTCCTGGTATTTGATGCATTTCTAAAGCTCCCAGGCAGTACCGTGCACAGACTTTCTGAGAAACAAGTGCCGAAACGAAAAAAACGTGCAGATTTGTCAGCTTACATGGATGGATGATGTGTCTGACTGCGTGATGCGTGCAAAAAAGACAGATGACGTATACCTGTCAGTGTGTGACACGCGTAAAGACGGATGACGCATGCCCGTCACTGTGCGTGACACCCGACACGGAGACGGACAGACACATAGTGGAAAGGGAACTATATAGCCAAGGGCGTAGGAATGGGGGGGACAGGGGGGTCATGACCCCCCCCCCCAAATATTACAGACAGGTCAGTGTGACCCCCCTGGAAAAGAGTGAAAATCCTGGGATCCATTGACCCTGACCCCCCCAATATACAATCGAAACCTACGCTATTGTATATAGTAAAGGGGCATGTGCTCTGCCCAGGTTGAGCCTTACCTGTGCACGTGCCTGCTCCCAGGAATTATCTTCAAAAACGCAGAGTAGCCACAGGTCTTCAAAGAACCACAAGATTAGACCTGAGTACGACTCAATCCACATATTTTGCGACTTGAGACTTGACTTAGTAAAATCTCTTTTATTGGATTTTACTTTTCACAGCAAATCATTATCAACACATCAACTATTTACACTATTTACACTATTTACAAGATACATTTGCAATCTTTAAATCATTTGGCATTTGTCAATTCTAATTTGGAATGTGTTAGAAGAAAAAAGAAAAAAGAAATAAATAAATAAAATAGCCTAAAAAATAAAACATTTGCACATAGACAAAACATAAACAAGGGAAAAGCAAGGATAGGTTAGCTGCAGTGATTGGGTAATGGCAAGTTATGATGATACTGTTTGAGATGTGTATGTATATATTTCTGTCCATGTGGAGTAGCAGATCGGTTATGGCGGTTGGAACGTCCAGTAGTTTGCCCGGCTGTAGGAGGGGTCGAGTGCAAGGTGGCGGCTCGTGATCCCTGCTCGGCTGCTCGTTGGGGGGTTCGGGGTTGGGGGCATCGTGGTGGGGTTGGGATTGGGCAGGTTGGTGACGGGGGGGGTGATGGCGATCTCATTCGGTCCGGTGATGTTCCAGTGACTGTTGGTAGTGTCCTGCCCGAGGCGGTGAGTGTCCAAGGTGATGTAGTCTATGATGATCTTCCGAAGGATTCTGGCGGTGATGATGGGAAGAGTGTCCTGTTTGTGAAAAACCTTTACATTTAAGTAAGTCCCAAATGGTCTGCTTTGTGGCGCTGACAACCCTCCAGGCGTTCCTCTCCTGGGGTGATTGGAGTCCCGCTGGTGGTCCGAAGAGGATGCCCTGGAGGGTCATCGCAGCCATGCCGGTCAACCTGGTGAGAAGAGCAGAGATCATGAGCCAGATGTTCTGTGCCACCCTGCACCGCCAAAGGATGTGGTTTTCTGTTTCTGTCTCTCTACAGCCGTGCGGGCATTGATCGGTTCTTGCTATAACCCTTTTGTACATAAAATTCTGGGTGAATTCTGCGAGGTGATTACTTTTTTTAGTGCTTTGTAGTGCGTTGGGGGGTCCCAGGAGTAAGGGGTCCTGTGGTCTAGGGTGCAGAGCTCCAGTGGTCTGATGGTTGTGGCAAAGTAGAATGTATTAAAGAACCCGGCTTTATTGTGCTGTTTGTGTATGTTGGAAATGGTGTAGCTGAGACCCTGCACCGCTATAAAGAGTGGAATGTTTGGGATCCCCCTACCCCCTTTTTCCTCTGTTTTCCACATAGTCAGCCTGCTTACCCGCTCCTGGTCACTGCCCCAGATGAAGTTGAAAATGATCTTGTTAATGCGTCTTGCTGTTTATGTGTTTGGTGGGAAAACCTTACCTATGTATGCCAGGATCGGGTAAACGATGGCTTTGATAACTAGGACCTTCCCAGTCATCGTGAGGGATCACCCTTGCCAGCCACCGATTTTCTTTTTGACCTTGGCAAGGGCGTCCTTCCAGCTCCGGTGTCCGGGGGTGGTCCTGCCAAAACAGGATATTAACTGTTTCTTTTACAGGGTATGGCAGGACCTGGTCGGCTCGCCAGTCTGGTGTCACATAAACCTCGCTCTTGGTCTCGTTCACTATTGCCCCGGTTGCTGTGCAGAAGGTGTTGATTGCGTGCGTGATGTGTGGAATGGACCTTGTGTCTGTCATGATGATGGTGATGTCATCCATGTATGCTTGGGTTTTAACTGTCATGCCATGTGCTCCAGGTAAAGGGTAGCCAGTGATAAGGGGGTTGTTGCGGATGCTGACCAGTAGGGGTTATATGGCGATGGTGTATAGCTGGGCTGATAGTGGGCAGCCCTGCCTTACACCAGAGTGTATGGGGATGGGTGCAGAGGGGGTGCCATTAATGAGGACTTTGCTGGTGTTGTTCTGGTAAATGATTGAAACCCAGTTACGGAGACCAAGTGCGAGGTTCATTCTGGCCATCACTCTCAGCATGTAAGGGTGGCTCACCCTGTCGAAGGCCCTCTCCTGGTCAAGATTGAAAAGACAGAAGGGCTGAGACCGTTCGACAGAGTGAGCAAAAATGTCCCTTACAGCCGAGAAGTTGTCCAGAGCCGACCTCCCCGGAACACCGCAAGTCTGGTCGGATCCAAAGGCCTGCGGGAGTGAACTCTGTAAACGATACATTAGGGTTTTTGCCAAGATCTTGTAGTCTGAGCCCAGGAGACTGATGGGGCGCCAGTTCCTGAGCTCAGTGGCATCACCCTTCCCCTTGTATAGGAGGGTAATGACACCCTCCGTTATGGAGGGTGCCAATCTACCCTCCCTGTATATGCTGTTGTAGACCGTCCCTAGGGCCGACTTTAAGGTGTTCCCAAAATGTTCTATAAAACTCAGCAGGGAGCCCATCGGGACCCGGTGTCTTACCCGTACTTAAGGATCACATGGCCCGGGTGAGTACAGGTTGGTGTAGAAGTCTGTGATGATGTATGTGATAATATGTTCGTCGTTTTGTAGCGTCTGGGTATGGTCCTTCAGAGAGTTTATGGTTTGTTTTTTACGTCTAATGTGTTGGAAAAAGTATTTTGTACATTTCTCGTCGTCTTCCAGGTGCTTGATTTTGCTTGTGTGTTTGATTTTTTGCTGTTCCTGTCTATATAAGAGTGCCAGTTTGTGTTTGGTGTCTGCTATATCAGAAAGATCAAAGCCTGCTTTTTGGAGTTTGAATTGGTTTTGTAGTCGCCTGTTCAGTTTGGTGAGCTGTTCCTTTTTGCCTTTCGCTATTGTTTTCCCTGCTTTAATGTAAACATTTTTGGTTCTGTCCTTGACCATCTCCCACCAGTCAATAGGGGAGTCAAATAGGTCAAGGAGAGAAGTCCAGTTTTCCAAATGCGTGATGTATTGCTTGTTGAGTCTGTCTGTTAGTAAAGTGGTGTTCAGTTTCCAAAGTCCCTTTCCCCTGTTTGTCTGTCTGTCTGGGAGGTATACAGTCGTGGTGAGTTGTCTGTGGTCTGAAAAGAAGGTGGCTGCTGATGTGGTATTTGCTGCTGTGAGATTTTGGTCTAGGAGGAGGAGGTCGATCCTGGAGAAGGACTGATCGTCGGAACTCACCCAGGTGTAGCGGGGCACCAGGTCCCTGCCTAGATCTTGTAGTTGGTATTCGTTGATGATGGCTATAAGAAATTTCTGCTACAATGAGTCTGCCTGGGTCTGTATTTGTGATTTTCTTGAAATGTATGTCTGGGTTTTTTAGGAGGATGGCGACTCCGTCTGCCCTGGCGACGTTCGACCCCGACCACGTCGAGTCGCCAGGGCTCCATTGCTGTTCAAGGTAGGTATAAACTGTATTGAAAGGTATGTTGCATTCTTGAAGGAATATTATATCCCTGTTTATTTGTTTGAGGTGTGAGATAACATCTAACCGTTTGTGTGGATCATGGATCGACCTGACATTAACGAAAGTGAGTGTAATTGCCAGAGCCATGAGTATAGTAGGTAAGGTGTAGTATTGCGACCGGCCCATGGCTGACCATGTGGTGTATGTGTGTTCTTATTCACTCTAGGAGGGACCCCCTTGCTTGGCATAGCGTGGATAGCATACCAAAACTTGTACTGCCCTCCCCTTGTCTGTCAGCATGCTCGGGCCCACTCAAAGTACTTCCAGCTGTGTTTGGGTGTGATGTGGTGGTGACCTGTGCTCGTGTGTATATGGGGGGGTGGCTGCCGGGATGTGAGGTGTGGGGCGGGTTAACTGGGTGAAGGGGGGTTCCTGGGCTGGTGGAGAGTCGTTGGTATTAGATTTTTTGCTTGTGGTTGCCGTTGTTTTCACCCCTTTCTGGGTGACTGGTTGTTGTGGGGTGGTGGGCTAGTTCTGCTGTTCTTCGTCTTCTGGGGAGTGGGTGATTTCTATTTCTTCTGTTTTGCTTTTTACTGTCAGTCTGGTCTTTGGTATGGCATGGCTGTTGCAGTCCTGTGTGTGTTCAAACTCAGTGAATAATGGCAGTGAGTGTGGGTACTCCGGGGCGGGTAGGGATATGGACAGGGGCGATACCGGGGACCCAAAACTGGACGTGGTGTTGGTTGAGGTGTCGTCGTGGTGTGCAGGTTTGGGGTCAGTTGGGCCATCTACAGAGGCGCCACTGGTGTCTGGTCTGTCTGAGTTATCGCTGTCGTCATCGTCTGATGAGGATGATGATAGGGCTGGTATTATTTCCGGTGAAGGTACTGTTTCTGGTGCGACGGGTGGTTCTGGTGTGGTAAGTGCTTCTCATTCTGGGTCTTGTGTTGGTGCTGGTTCTGGTGTTGTTCTGTGCTCTGGTGCTGGGTCTTCTGGTGTTGGTGCAGGGTCCGGTTGTGCCCCCCTTTGGGAACGAGTCCTGTTGGTGTAAGAGGTCGGGCAGTTTCTAAAAACATGCCCCTCGCTCCTGCAGAGGTTGCACTTCCTTTCCTCCGTGCAATCCTTGGTGAAGTGTTCGTTTCCACAGTTCTTGCACCGGATTACTGTGCAGTCTGCTGCGAGGTGCCCTGATGCCCCGCAGTTCCTGCACAGTTTTGGCATACCGTAATAGAACACCTGCCCCCTGTTGTTTCCAAGCATGATGGTACTGGGCAGGTGCTTGATGGTTCCAGCTGGGTCCCGTCTGAGCGTGATGTTGCATTTTCTCGCCCCTGTCCATACCCCGTCCTCGTCCCGGATCTGTCGAACTTCTGAATCTACCTGTGCGTGTCATGCTAGCCATGTGCGTATGTTGTATTCTGAGACTGTCTCGTTGTAAAAAATGATGGTGACTGTTTTTCTTTCTGGTTCAGTGATTGGTTCTACGTGAAATTTCCTAAAAGTATCTGTGTATCTATCCTCTCTTGTCTTTTGCCAAAATCCTGTGAGTAGTTCGGGTGTCTTAAAACTAATCTCAAAAACTTCTCGTGAGCCTGGCAGCTTAAACAGACAATTTAAATCCCAAGGGGTATAGCCTAGCCCATCCTGGATAACCGATCTTCTAAATTGTACTCTGCATTGATGCTTGTTTATCTGTGGTCCTTATACGAGTCATTCAGATGACGTTGTGTCCATGGTTCCTGTCGTGGTGGGGCTGTGGGGATAGGTGAAAAGGTGGGGGGGGGGCTTTTCAGTAAATGGGGGAGTTAAGTTGTAAAGGTTGAGAGGGTTATTAAAATGGGAAGGGATAAGAACTAATGACTTTCCTTTAGAAGGGAGAAAATCCGGCCTCTCAGGACTCCGACTGTCCTCAGATGTTCTGGCAGCTGGGGTCCTGGCTTGGCACTTTCTGGGTCTGGGTGTCCTTGGGAGGAATAGAAAAACCTCTGAGCGAGCAGGAGCAGCAGGAGGCCGGGAGACCCAAGGGCCTCGGACGACACTTCCCTGTGCTCCGCTCGCTCCTGGTGTTGACGGGGGTTCTTGGGTCCTTCTTGAGGATCGCCCTTTGTTTCCTCCTGGTCTATCCGCTACTCAAGGCAAGGATGTTCCGGGGCTTGTCCGTGGACACGGGAAATGAGGAGGGGGCGGCACTGAGCCTTTCCCTTCTCCCTGGGTCCTTCTCTTGGGTGTTCTGTAGACTGGGGATTCTAGGAAGGCCGCGGTCAAGCCACTGTTACCTTCCTGTCCTCCCCAGTCCTTCTTTTCCCGGCCTTGTCCGTGGACTGAGGGAACTGCACCAGCCGTGGTCAAGCCACTGTTACTGGTACAGTCCCTCAGCCCGTCGAAAGAAGAAAAGGGAGGGAAAAGGAGACAAAGATGAAGAAAAGGACGGAAAAAAAGTGATACGCAGCCAGACTCTTTACCGCCAACTAGTGGCGTGATTGAAGAGAAACCAGAGTTGTATGTATGACTTGGTAAAAGGAGAAAACCCTTGCAACTCGCATCTGTGACTTGTGAACGGAAGACATGAGAGACTTGTTTATATTTCCCTAGATTTACCCACAATCCTCTCTCGCATCACCGTCCATTCACACATAAGCTGCAAGCTGTTGTTGAAAGCGGAAGCACTCCATTGCTAGCCATTCAAAAAATGCTTCCCGCCCCGCTCCTTGAAGCGGGATGGCAGCGCTGGCCATGGTGGAACGGCAGACAGGAAAAAACAGAGCAGTGTTTAATTTTTTTCCTTCTAGGTTGCGGAAAGCCAATCAGAACACAGCTGAAAACCAATAAAAAAGCTTGTAAGAGGTACTACAATCCTCAATAGTCCATACCCAATCCGCTCAAATCCTCTGCGTGTCCACTAAGCATTTTAATGACGAAAAGCGGTTACCGAAATGTCTCCTCCAATGAATTGTCAATGGAGTCACGTGACTGTGTGTGCGAGGCAGTGTGGAATACCAGGCAGCACTAAGCTGGCGTGAGAGGCGCTGGAAAATACAGCTCCCCTATGTAATATGCAAATTTGTGACGAATTTCACTAGCCGGCGTTGGGCAATAGCCAATACGAAAACTTGTAACAGACAAGTTCTCCTTTCCACGGTATCGCTGTGAAAAGTTCCTGCCATAGCCTACTATCTCACTATTCTACAACAAAAATGGAGGAAAAATTAATTATTGCAGTGTCTGGAGTTCCAGGGCAAATGGCGAGATGTTCAGTTGGACCAATTGCTCGATGAATCAGGGTGTCCTGCCTCACAGTCCTTGGTCCCACTCTTGCCAGTTCTTGGTCAAACTTGGCCTTGGTAAGCCGAAAATAACCCTAGAACCAGGCATTGTCAAGGTGGCGCTCCTGTACAACCCTGTTGTACTCCACATGGGTCACTGGGGACTGGAAAATAGAGTGAAACCATAAGGAACGGTGCTGCCTCTACTACAATGAAGCAGCAGTGCAAACGCAACTAGCCTCTTCCTTAGGCTATCTATGTTTGGTATGGAGATCTTTCCGTGTAAATTATTTTAAATGCAAGAATTCCCTCCGTAAATTTGGAAAATGAGTGGGATGTTGTATTATTTGTTGAGAATACTACTACTGTACCTACTGTGAGTAGTAGTATTCTATTCTGAGAATAGCTACTGTACCTACTGTGTTGATAGTGAAGTACTGAGTCCATGTACTGTATTTAGACAGTAGGAAAATGCAAAATGTGCTAATATAGAGCTAAACTAATGAAAGGAACAAGCTTACTGTAGGCTGATTGAGACCATGACGTGTTGCTCAAAGGTCAGTTATTTTGTGAGATCTTGTCCCACCTTGCCCTCTCAAAAGGTGTTTCTGAACTGTACGGCAGACAGACTGTCACTGATCTTGAGTTAGTTTCTTTCTGTCTCTGTTTTCAAATATTAATTAACTGTATTTGTGTTTAAGAGTATTTTGATCTTTTCCTTACCTGCCTTAAAGTGTTCTGATTTTAGATTTCTATCACACTACCCTGTAGCTACTTTTTCCTCTTCAATTATGATTCATTTGGTTTATTTTCATTAACCTAATTATCCCTTATCCTTACCTGTGCTCATAAAGTGGATTGACATCATAATACCGCTAGCTACATAAGTTAGTTAATGTATCTTCCTTCATTGACAAAAACAAGAAACCAGGCAAGCCTAGTTCAGCCGGCCCGCAATAGAAAGTGTTGCTCTCTCGAGATTTGAACCCGGGTCGCCCACGTAAAAGGCTATTTCATTAACCACTACACCACAGAGCAATACAGTTACTCGGTGTCAGTATAGCGTCTTGTTTCTATCTTGAATAAATCCTCTTTTGCCACTGGCCGTTTTAATAGTTAATTGGCCATTCGTGAATGACATTGATACAGTTAAACTGACTAAAGTTTCTTACTAAGTTTGCCTCCACCACAAATAGCGGCTATGTATGCCGTTTGCCACTGGCCATTTTAACAGCGTATTAGCCAGTAATAAGCTTTAGCGATTCTGCCCAAACTATTTCATTTCATGGCATAAGAACGTATTTTTTTCTTTCATGGCAAAACAACATACTTTTTTCTTTCATTCGTGAATGACATTTATACAGTAACTATCAATAAAGGCAACGATAACTAACTTTTTCATCAAATGAAAAGACGAGAGAATCGTGGAATCTACCAGAAATAATTAATAAATGTTGTTGCTCTCAATACATTCGAGCTTAGGTCTTCCACATGAGAGGCACTGTCTTTAACCACTACGCCACGGCATTCCATGTTTCAGCAGTCGCTTGACTCCATTGAGGATTGTGTTAAACTGACTAATGTTTCTTATTAAGTTTACCTCCACCATAGCGTCTTTGAACTGTACTGCTTTTGCCACTGGCCGTTTTAACAGCTTATTAGCCAGTAATAGGCTTACTAGTATCTACTAACATCCTGGGAATAATCATAAGAATTGAGCAATTGCTAGCGAGACTGAAGATGAACTTTTCGATGCCAGAAACAGTCGCAATATAACCGTATACAGTTTCAGTTAAGGCTTACTATAACGTAACTACTGTATGTTAAGCCAGCAAATGTGTTTGTCTATCCTGACCCAAAACGCATGCACGGATGCGTACTTTGAAAATCCACCAGAAACAGTCACAACATAACCGTAAACTGTTTTATTTCAGGCTTACTATAATGTAGATACCAACGGATTCAGCCAGCGAAGTTTTCGTCTATACGGAATATTTCATAATGCGTACATCACTTCGCCTGCGATAAGATACGAACTCGGGACCTATAGTTCACAAGTCCGCTTCTCTAACCACTATGCTATTTAACAAGAGTCAGTCAGTCAGTCAGTCACTCACTCACTCACTCACTCACTCAGAGACATTCGCTCTTCTCAGCTGGCTCCGCGTACACGGTCCGGCAAAAAAAACAGAAACATTTTCGGAACAAACATACAAGCCCACAAGCGCCCACCGAGCAGTGAAACAAGCGAAGGCACACGAAAATGCTCACAGACCTAGTGTTCACTGACTTTTCTCAATGTCACTCAAACTGTAGGCCTAGCGTTCAGCTGTCACCGTTAGGTTGTCAATATGGATGTGATTGAGAACTAGCTGTCATGGCATTTAGATCAGCCCTGAAAATGTAATTCTCAATTCATTATGTTTTGGCTCATCAGTGTATAAATACATAAAAACAACTGACTGAATTATATTATGTTCCTTTAAGATCATTCAGGAATTCAACAGCATAAAAGATCTCCATCATAACACAATTTTTCTTAACCATTGACTCGAATACGTGAAACCCAAATTTAGAGACTCGTGACAAATTTAGGGGTTCGACCTGAGCCGTGGAACTTGGGATTTGAGACTTGCCCCTTATTACTTGGGACTTGACTTAAAACTTGAAGGTTAAGACTTGAGACTTGCTTAGGACTTGCAAAATTGGGACTTGATCCCAGGTCTGATTGGAAGTGATGATGGGACAGATATTATACTGCTTTTGAGTTGCTTTGCTGCCTCTTGGACTAAGGGCCTTGAAAGTATGCAAGACATCATGAAATAAGCGGATAGTGTTCTAGAAAGCAGTGTTCAACAAAATGTCCAAATCACTGTCTCCATTACAGCGTGTGGGTCCTTGAGCAGGAGAATGACCCCAAACCTACATTAGGAAGCATCCAGGAATAGTTAGGAAGAATTTAGGGACTGGAATGACCAGGGGAGAGTCTAGATCTGAATTATATCCAAAACCAATAGGGAGAGCAGAAAGCCACTGCTGATGGAGGGCAACCCTCAAATCATGATGAATTTTAGCAGTTTTTAGTTGAAAACTAATATAAATTGCAGTTAAAAAGATTCAGGCACATCATTGATGATAACAATAAGCATTTGTTGGCAATTACCTTGGCCAAAGGCTATGCAAAAAAAGTATAAGCTCTGGAGTGTCTATAATTTTGTCCATGTCGTTTGTCATTTTTTTTCTAAACCAAAATTAGAAATGTATTTGATGATGTAGATCCAATAACAAGGTATGGTGAGCAAAAAGCTTCTTATCATTTCAATTAATTTCGGATAAACACTGAATTATTTAAGAAAAATGCAAGGGTGTCTATATATTTACCTGCAACTGTAGAGTGAAAGCCTGCAATTACTCTGCAGAGGTCTGGAGAAACAGTAAAGGGAGTGCATGAAATGTATGTGTGTGTGTGTGTGTGTGTGGAGTGTGAAAGGGGTCTGTGTAGGTGTGAGAGGAGGAAAGTTTAAGCGGTTTGGAGAGCAGCTCAAAAAGCCAATTTTGCGCCATTAAAGAGTAAATGGGAAATGCTTGTCAGTGATGACCCTGCATTAGTGTGTGTGAGGTCATGAGGGAGGTAGCTCTCCAACGTGGCCAAATCACAGAAGGGAGGCTTTAACTCCTGCTCTACTGATTCAGATTGTCCATTCGTGCAGCCTCAGGCAATAATCTCAAATGCTGACGGATCAACTGCAAATGGCACTTTAAATGCCAACTTTCATCATTCTGTTTTGACATTGTTGGCTACTTCTCCAACTCTTTGGAGAGAACCTCTTTCTCACACACAGACACACATTTGTCTTTATCATTGTGAGGACCTGAGACCTAACCTTGACACACAAATATTACCTATTCCTCAGCCCACTTACACTTACCATATTCTCAATAATCTAGCTTTTATGCCTAAACCTAACCTAACCGGTAATGCATAAAAATACTAGTCACCTAAATTCTAACACTATGCCCAGTTTGTTTTTCCCTAAACCTAACCCCTAATTTTCTTTAGTTGAGACCTGCCAAAAACCTTTTAGGGACCAATTTTTCAGGTGTTACCATCTCTGTGGGGAAATCCACAGTACACATAGATGTGGATCGCGCGCGCGCGCGCGCGCACACACACACACACACACACACACACACACACACTCTCTTGGGAAACAGGTTCAGTGGTAGAAAATCCATAGCTTTATCGAAAAGGAGCAATAACATTAGATAACTAATATGGAATCCATGTGGATTCCCACTTTATCTTCTCCCATGGTGTAGAAACCGAATATGCTACCAGTGAAATAAACACACAGAGAAAGCAGGGCTTGGCATTGATATTTTACTAGAAAAAAAGAAACCAAACCAAATACAAATAAAGATTCTGTTAAACCCAAAAAAGTTGAGGTGGTTAGTAGCCAGCCGACAGTCAGCCTTTCTGCCTCGACAATACACAGATAGTACTGCCTGGGATTAGTTCATTTGGTGGGAGATTGAAAAATAAAAAAATAATTTAAATATTTTGCGAGCTGCAGAGTGAGGGGTAGGAGAGGGAGAGAGAAACAGATTACGGCTCAGTGTGCTGGCTGAATTTATCAGTAACACTAGATTCAGTTGAAAGTTTAAAGCTGGAGTTTTAATATTAGGTGTTATTGGTCAAGGTGACACAGTGATACTGAACTAAGAGAGAATCCTTGTTAGTAGGGTAAAGCACAGAGAACAGGAGAAGAGGAAATACACAGTGTTCAAAATGATGGGACTTGAGGCAAAACTATCCCTAAATGAACTGCTGTCAGCGCCACCAAAGTCTTTTAGTCTAAACGTGTGGTACTTAGAAAAATAAAACCTTTTATGTTTTTATGAGTTATTTTTCTTTCTCCCTTTCCTTCTGGACCCTCCAGACAGCCTTTAAAACAGAAGACAGTCAGAGAATAGAACACTGTTGAAGAACAAAACACAGAGAGGAACTGAGACTATTGTACCTGCAGACACAATCTCCTCATTGGCGAATAAAACGACAGAACAAAACAAAATGGAGAAGAAACAAACTAGAAATAAACATCTGGTGTGGTGCCAAAGATGGTGATCGCTCTGTAAGAGTTGACCCTGTGTGACTGACAATATGTGTGCCTGTCCGTGTGTCTATGAGTGTCAGATTGACATTCATTGTGGATTAGGACACAAAGACGGTGGAACATAATCATTATCATTACCAAAACCCCTTAACAGAACAAATGTCATGGCCTCAATGGTGCTTATATCATCATCTATACCCCTCTATAGATGTATAGATATATATATCTTCATTTTTATTATATATATAATATGTATTTATAAAAAGATTGATTCCTAATTACAAGTGGCATTTTCTTATATTCATTATTGCAATGAATTATTACCTAAGATGGTTAAAAAAGAGGTGAGTTCAGTTTTGCTACGCAGTTATTTACAACAGTTTAAAAAGCAAGCTTCTGATATAGTACCTTTCCTCTCCACTGGAAAAGACCATGGCTCCATCTCAAAAGACACCCTTTCACCCAAATATAGCGTTATTTAGGACCAGAGTCCTAAGTGGCTGAACTGACGTGGCCCTGGTAAAAAATAAAGCATTATATGGGGAATATGTCTAATTTTGGGTTTTGCTCATATACGGTTTCCTCACTTTTCACAGAATGTACATCTTTAGCTCTGTTCCCTGACCAAAGTGATGAATCTAGTCAATAAGCATTACTGTCATGATTATGGATAATGTCAATAACTACTACTCTTTTTTTTATTTCTTTTTTACAAACCCCTGTGAATCCTACGGCCCACTTTGCCATGTAAGTTCAGAGATGTCCGTCGTCTACTACGGTAAGTTCATCTGCATTGTTTTTGCCAGACAATACCAAAGCGGTGTAAGAAAGCATTTTCGTCTGAACGGAGCATGTTTGCACAGTCCAACATTTTAAAGTTGACAGTTTTCTGGTCTTCTAAGTGACTCTCCTGCCGCTTATTCGGCAAGTGAGGATGATAATGGTGTCGGTGGTTGTTCATCCTGAAGCGTTGTTTCCTGGTTTGGCATCAGGGAAGTGGCTTGTTAGAGGATGCAGCCTATAAAGTCTGAGCAGATAAAGTCACATTTCTACCTGTTCATTGACAATGCCCAAAGTTTTCCTCTTCATCATCATCATCATCATCATCAATTTTCTGTCTCGGTTTTTCTCTTCAGATCCTGTGTGATCAGTGTGCTAACACTGTGGGTGTGTCCCCACTCCACCCTTGTTTCATGGACCCCCCTCAAAGAATGTAACACGCCAATCCGGATTTAACTGTGATGGTGGTGATCATCATATTTGTCCTTCCTCACTCATTGTAGTTGCTGTTAGCCTGCTGGCGGTCTCTGGTCTGGGTGTGTGTGGCTTCGGGGTGATGACGATGTAACCGTGTGTATGTTAGTGTGTGAGTGTGTGTGTGTGTATGTGTGTGGTTAAGGCACAGCTTGTGTTTTTGGTTTTCAGGGCAGGCCCGAGGGTATTGTGAGCCCTGTGTGTCTGAGGGAATGGCCAGCATGGACGGCCTTAGGGCAGTCCGGAGTTAAGACACGCCCATTTTCACCCACACTGCCTGTGATTGACAGTCGAGCCTTGTTCCGCATGGCTTCTGTGAAGGAGAGCTGCAGAAGAGGAGCCAAGGTGTGGGTGGGGTCATTAGAGGAGGGGCAAAATGAAGGAGAGGAGAGAAAGAAACACTTATGAGTTTTTATAATAGGACCCTAATGGATCAAAAACATCAATCACTGTGCAAACTTAGGAACACACAAACACACACACACACACACTAGCATCGGCACTGAAACATACAGTATATGGATACTTCCAGTGACATTAGATAGAAAGGCAGGCAACGACAACGAGTGACACTCAGGATACGTTTAAAAAACATCTGGGTTAGACATCTGCATTTCAAGGTGACCATGCATTTCTGGGGTCTTGATTTGAAAAACATGTAATGGTGAGGGTTTTTTTTGTAAGGAGGTGATTTTTCTTTTTTACAATAAGGTACTTTAAAGTAAGTTGAAGTTTAATACACTGGTGAGAATTTGTAAAGGTTAGATTTTTACAGTAAGGTGAGTTTTAATACAGTAAGGTGAGGATTTGTAAAGGTTAGATTTTTACAGTAAGGTGAAGTTTTATTATGGTACGGTGAGGATTTGTAAAGGTGAAGTTTTGGACAGTAAGCTGGGTTATTTTACTTTATAGAAATACACTACTCGTTGATGTAACATCCTTACTTGAAAATCAACAAGCAGACAATCCCTATAAAGGGCTTTGTTGATTTGTGCAGAGTCCTCTCAAACTACAGCACCAATTCGGATGTTTTATAGGGGGCTTGACTGGTCAGTAAAACTCCAGTCCTCCAGTTAAGCAGTCTCGCTGGTTTACTGTTCCCCTTACTGTACTTACAGGTCAGTCAATGTTGTTGGATTGGATTGATAGGACATACACCTGGTTGCCAAGGTCTAAATCGGTCGCTGGTTAGAACAGGGTTAAAACCAGCAGACACTGCCTTTTTTGAGGACTGGAGATGTTCAAATGTCTTATGTACGGAGTATGGACAGAATGCAGGTGCCTATGTACGAATCCAAAGCCAAGAGCATCATCATCATTAACATCATCATCCTCTGCAGCCAAAGACGACGGAACCAATCTGCCCCCAGTGTGCTCTGGGGTTGAAGCGCTATACAACAATGATCAGAAAAAAAACAACAACCAAAAACTGAAAAATAACAAATGATCACAACAGAAAAGTAAAAAAAGAAACAAAGCACATTGGTTCCACAATGCTTCAACACTGTCACAACAACAAGGCACCGCTGTTGCTAGAGGCCGCACGCACAAGATACTTCACATCACCCCACCTATAGGAGACCCTAAGTCCTACCCCTATATCTTGACCCCCTCGGAGCCGTATACGTTGTACCCCTCTCTATAAGTGGCTAAATTCTGGGTGCTGGGAGAGGGGCTGGGGCAGTGAGGGGGGCTAAGGTCCACCTTCATGCGCTTGGCCTCGGCGCGCGACTTGTAGCAGAACTCGACCAGGGCCACCAGCATGGCCAGGCCCAGACCGCCGACCAGGATGTAGAAGACCCCGGCCACGTTGCTCAGGCTTAGGGCCTGGGAAGACTTGTCCTGGGACGGAGGACGGAGAGCACAGGGTTAGAGAGAGAGACCGTGGAGCTGGGGAGAAACACAGAAGACAAGCTACAGTTTTTTCAAGGCTACATCCTAGCTCTATTTCAACACAGTAACATCTACTGACAACAACATCAACTACTATGACTAGTATACTATGGTAAGCATTTCTACAGCATTATTCGAATCTGTTATCTGCAAGCATATCTCCGTATTGCAACTATTATTCCTACTACAACGGTACTACTACGACTACTTCACTTAATACTACTGACTACGATTTAAATAAACATTTCAGTATTGTTACAAGTATGAAGTATTAAATTGAGGATGACTAGTGCACTGTGCCAATTAAAAGAAGTTCAGTAATCACTTTTTTAAGAGCAATGAAAATTAATCCTATTCAGACAGTTGGTGAAGGTCCCGAGTATTGTAAAAACTTCTCTTGCATTCTTATGAGTTCTCTGATGTTCTTAGACTCTCTCCAGTTTTCCACTTCTAAACATTTGTAGAGTTCTTATAGCTTACGTTCTTAGCTCTTATGTTCAAAGAGGATCTCAATCTGTAGTTTTTTAATACTATGTATATTTCCACTCAAATTCTTTCTACCCAGAGTAATCCAAAAAATTATTTTATTCTGAAACTAAGGCCATTAGTATGAAGGCCATTACACTTTATATTATTAAAGTTTATATATACACTGTATATATGTTTTATATACCAGTAGTGTTTTGGAAACACCTACTCATTCTGGGGTATTTCTTTAGTTTTACTATTTCCCACATTTTTAAATAATAGTGACGACATCAAAACTATGAAACAACAATGGAATCATGTAGCATCCAAAAAAGTGTTGAACAGATCAAAATACATTTCATATTGTAGATTCTTCAAAGTAGCATCCTTTGCGTTGATTACAACTTTGCACACTCTTTGCATTCTCTCAACCATCTTCATGAGGTAGTTACCTGGAATGCATTTCAATTAACAGGTGTGCCTTGTTAAAAGTTTTTGGAACTAAATCCTTCTAAATGCATTTGAGCCAATCAGTTGTATTGTGACAAAGTAGGGTTGGTATACAGAAAACCATCACTATGTCTGTATTGTAGCAGTTCATAACATGGCAAGATAAGCTCAAATATGCAAGGAGAAACGACAGTCCATCATTTCTTTGGGACATGAAGGTCAGTCAATTTGGAAAATTTCAAGAACTTTGAATATTTCTCCAAGTGCAGTCGAAAAAAACTATCAAGCACTATGATGAAACTGGCTGTCATGAGGACTGACACAGGAAAGGAAGACCCAGAGTTACCTCTGCTGCAGAGGATAAGTTCATTAGAGTTACCCGCCTCAGAAATCAGTTCAGAGTAGAATGCCTGAATAAGGTCTTCATGATTGAATTGCTGCAAAGAAACCAATACTGAAGGACACCAATAATATGAAGAGACTTGCTTGGGCCAAGAAATGCGAGAAATAGTCATTAGACCGGTGGAAATTGGTCCCTTGTTTTGATGAGTCCAAATTTGAGATCTTTGGTTGCAACCGCCATGTCTTTGTGAGATGCAGAGTGGGTGAACGAATGAGCTGTGTGTGTGTTTTCCACTCTGAAGCATGGAGGAGGAGGTGTGATGGTGCGGGGGTGCTTTGCTGGTGACACTGCTGGTGATGTTGATTTGTTTACCACTTTGGTTACTACTTGATTACATATGTGTTATTTCATAGTTTTGACATCTTTGCTATTATTCCACAATGTGGCAAATTATAAAAAACAAAGAAATATGCTTGAACGAGTAGGTCTGACCAAACTTTTGAATGGTACTGTGTGTATATATGTCTGCATATAGACATATACACCCACACACATAATGTATATATTTATTTTTTTCTTTTGCAATAACATTATACAGGCAGATATGGCATAGGCAAGAAGACTAGCATTAATAAAACTAGAAAGGAATTCAACAATAAATCAGATATCATAATTTGAATGTTTAGATTTAACTGGCCAAACTCATGCTAATCTTAGTCTCCAGGCTAATCTGGAGACGTGCCTGTCTGTCAAACAGTGAGGTTGTTTGGTCCCCACTCTGCCCGTGAGACTGACCTTACTTCCAGAGTCCTTGGGTCCACACTCGCCCTTATCGTACCACCATTTGTTTTTCAGTTTGTCTAAGACGCCTGCTTCACTCAGTTTCAAAACCGCAAGGTTTACCGGGGTTCTTCGCGTGTAAAAATAACATAAATAACATCATAGGTCATGTTATTTTATGTTATTAGGTCAGATTACAGTTAGAACTGTCACATTATTGGTACTGCTTAGTAAAAGTGACCCAGGCTGGGTCCCACTGAGTACATGTGTGTATGCTCGTTGGGGGGGGGCGGGGCTGAGGGGGGAGGCGGGGCGAGGACTAAGCGAGCTACAGACATATGAGTGGGACCCCCCTGCATCACTTCAGGTAACGTGCCCATGCTGCCCCAGCCGGCGCTATGCAAGTGGAGGCAATTGCTGTGAACACAGGATTATTGGCAAAGCCTGCTCACATTGGGAGAGGGAACAGCACTGGACCATTTACAGCACCCCAATAACGAGATCCGCGTAAGAGCGTCCGCAAAAAGGAATTAGTTGTGAGCCGACAGCGAAGTACACTGAGGCAAGTGAGTCGTCTCTCTATTTGGCGAACCAGTCCACACTACTCTCCAGAGCTGCCACTAGAGGGCCAATATTCCTGCTTTGACAGTAATTGTTCACCTATCTCTCTCTCTCTCTCTGTCCATCACTCCTCTCCTCCCTCATTGCAGCCTGAGGGGGGAGTCGAGGAGGGGGCCGACGTGGTCATGCTCGTCAGTGGTCTGTGTGTGGCCGGGGCAGATGCGCGCATTACTTCCCGAAACGCGGCGGAACCGCGGTCGGAGACAGAGAGGCTAACCTTGGAGTCCCCTCCCCCGCTGCCACACTCTCCCTTGTCGTACCACCATTTATTTTTCAATTTGTCCAACAGGCCCTGCTCGTTGAGTTTTAACACGGCCAGGTTGACCGCATTTCTTCAAAGGGATAAAACATAATTTGTCAGAGGAAGGATGGAGTGTCAGCCAATGATGAGCCAATGAGATGAGGAAAAAAAGAACAACCGAGATTGGTTGGAAGGCTTGGATTATTGGACTCGCTCCCCTGACAACCCTCTGTCGTTCTCTTTCAATTTGTACACCCCCCCAACCCCTGAATTATAGAGCCATCTGTACCGCATTGAAACCCCGCCATTAGAATAGGTATGGCAGTTTTCTATAGCTTAATCATTAGGTGGAAACTGAGCCAACTGAGAGAAAAGTTGTTATACAGTCCACCTCGAACCGGGCAGGCATACGTAACAGTTATTGCCTGAAGGATGTGCTGGTGGAGACGGGAGGGCAATGATGGAGCCCTGGTTACATGGATGTTAAAGCATGCCTTAGTCCCCCACTGAACCAGATCTGATACCATGCTGATGCTGTCCTGCTCCCTAACGCTCCTCTCCTCTATCCCCGTGGCGCTCCACCTCACCTCCCTGAGGGGGACGACCTCCAAACACGGACCAGGGACACAAAGGGCTAAAATAACACGCTCATGTTGGCATGTGTGTCTCTCTATGTCTGCGTGTGGTTGCTCTATATATTTTCCAGCTCGAGGCAATAGACCTCTTATATTCCACACTCGTATCCAACAATGTGTGTTGTTGTTTGTGTGTGTGTGTGTGTCAGCTGCAGCAATCTGTAATCCTGTGCAGCTTTTCTCTCACTCTTTCTCTGTCTCGCTCCATTTCCAGTCGCTCTCCCTTCTGTCTGTTATCAGTCTAGTTCATCTCGTCTATACAAAAGAATGCTGCTTTACTATGTGTGCCAGGGAGATTGTGTTCGTGAGCGTGACCATGTTCGTTACTGTTTGTTTCAGAGTAAGACATGCACTGTTTTGGTCCTCTGAGTTAAGAGCTTGTCTTTCAAACAAGAAGGGAAAAAACACAGAGAATCGAACAGCTCGCTGATCTATGCTGGTGTTCAATGACAGACAGTCATTGTTGTCATTGTGTAGGGTGATGGCCCTTGGCTCAGAGGCAGAGAGACAGAGAGTTCTCCTGGGTGAGCTGCAAGCCATGAGAAATGAAACAACATATGAAGGGTAGGGGAAAAGGAACAATGCTACATCTACACACGGAAAATAACTACCACCATATTATCAATATTATCATATGATATAATACTAGATATTTCCACTACTAACATTTCATAATTAAATCATTATTGTCATAATCATCTCAAATCAGTGATCTTATTGGCTTGCCGCGAGCAGGGGCTGTCACCTGACGTGCGCTTTCCCGTCCACGTGCATGCTTCCGATAGGTTTTCAGGTGATTAGGAGAAGCCAGAGACAGCATTCGATAGTCCCAGAATAGAGGGGGCGGGGGGGGGGAACTATCGTCCACTGTCTGTCACTTTTCCCTCCAAAACGGAAAACCTTGATTTAAATGAGGGGAAGTGGAACACTTGTAAAGGTGTGGGGGGATCTGGGAGGACATCTTTGCACGGTGCACAGGGGGAAGTTATAGAAAGGGTGGCAGTAGTCTTGCTGCTGCTATAGATGGACCTCTACTTGATCCACACAGACACACACATTCACAAAAATACGCACACACATACACACACAAACATACCGACATACAGTACAAGCATACACTACTAATTTATGGATGTCATCATGTTTAAGGGCATCATCAGCTAATTGGTTTGTGGGAATTTAGTTTGGTTTGATTTGATCTGTATTTTGGGTTTGTTATTAAATCATTTGTTTGTGCTTTTTGTTCCCCCCTTTGGCCAGCCTTTCAACATCCCGTTTTTCTGCTTCCTGTTTTCCTGTGCGTCTATAAATTCCCCCGGGCGGCTCCAGGAATCATGGCAACGCCACGGTGCTCCGCCCCTCCCCGCGGCCTCTTCATTAGTAACGTCATTCACAATCGGTGCAAAACAAACATCAGTCTACAGTTCCACTCAACATCTGAGAATGACAGGAGGACACACGGGGAGGCAACAGATGAGTGGACAGGTTACCTGATTGGTGACCCTGTGAAGAGAGAGTGAGTGAAGAACAACAGACAGGCGGACCAAGAGAGATGGACGCAGAGATGGACAGACAGCAATACAACAGAGCAATGGAGTCAACAGACACTAAATAACACACCACAGACACAGAGAGAGAAAGAAGAGAAGAAGATATGAAGAGAAAGAGAGGTAGAGATGGAGGGGAAGTAAGAGAGAGATAGAGACAGGAAGAGAGAGAGGGAAAGAGAGAGAAAGAGTGGGGTAGAGCAAAGGAGAAAGAAACAAATATATAAATAGTAAGAGAAACAGAGAGAGAAATCAAAAAAGAATAAAAGAAAGAGAGAAAAAAAGAGGGGAAAAGAGAGAGAGAGAGAGCGACAGACAGACTAACCACACACTAAGTGCTCCATAGAGAAGGCACAGCAGCAGGGTGGGTGGAATACCATAACAACAGCCGAGCTGAAGACTCCCATTGTTACACTACTCCACCCACCTTAGCTGGGAGCCTTTGGGTGTGGCTATGCCGTAGCCCTTGGAGTCCAGGTTGCCTCCGACTTTCATGGTGTCGCAGGGCTTGCGCTGCTCGGTGTACTCGTTCATGGTGGACTCCAGCAGGAAAGCGTACTTCCCCTTGGACTTGCGGACCCGGGCCACGCCCTCCGCCGTGGTCTTGGCGAACACAGAGGGCTCGGCGGACTTCATATAGGACCACATCTTCTCGTACACAGCGATCTTTGACCTCTGGGGGAGCGAAGGGCGGAGAGGAGGGGTGAGGGTTAAGGGGTAGTCATCCGTCCGACATGCGTTTGATGTGTTATAGCCGACATCTCAGCACAAGTCCTCGCAACTGCCAAGATGACTGTTTCATCTGCGGCTGAGAGGCATTCATTTGAATGTAGTCAGAGAAGGAGAAATGATCCGAGCCGCATGGAACATTTGAAGAGCATGAAACCAACTGCCAGGGGACGGTGTGACATTATGGACAGTGGGTCTGTCAGTGTTTGGTATTGTGTAACAATGTCTGTTCTTCAGCTGTAGGGTTTTTGTGCAATACTGCTATCTGTCTCTCTGTCGTTTTGTCTTTCTGTCTTTTTCTGAAGATAGGAAAGGATTCTGTCTGTCTTTCTGACTGGCGCTAACAACAGGAAGGAATACTGTCTTTCTGTCTGCCTCCGAAGACAGGGAGGCATTCTGTGTTTCTGTCTATTTCTTAAGGGGATTCTGTCTTTTTCTGTCTATGAAGGCAGAGAAGGATTCTGTATGACTCTAAAGACAGTGAAGGATTCTGTCTGTCTGCCTCCTTTTGTCTTTCTGTCTATCTATGAGGACAGGGAGGGATTCTGTATGTCTCTAAAGACGGTGAGATTTTGTCTTTCCGTCTGTCTATGAGGACAGGGAGGGATCCTGTATGTATCTAAAGACAGGAATGGATTCATTGTGTCTCTCTGTTCGTCTCTAAACTGATCCTGTTATACATCTTTTAGTTTGACCTTAGTATGCTGTAGTGTCATCTGTCTTTGTGTTTGTCTGTGTGTACCTGTGTTTATCTGTGTATGTCTGTGTGTGTGTCCTTGTGTGTCTGTGTTTATCTAGAGAGTGACTGTATGTGTCTGTGTGTATTTGTGTGTGTGTTTGTGTGTGTTTGCTAGTAAAGAATAACAACCTAACTTCATTCTCCACAACTGTCTTGTTTTCCACTTGTTTTTCCTCGTCTTTTCTCTCTCTCTCCCTCTCTGTTAAAAAAGTGTTATTCACTCTTTCCTTAAGGGATGCCTTAATCCTTACCCTGGAGCAGAGAGGCCAGTCGGGTGTGTGTGGGTCTGTACTTGTAGTGTTATATTTGTGACAACTAGTTATTTTTGGCTCATAGGTTACATTTGGGGTTAGGGGTTAAGTTCAGCTTACGGCTACAGATTCCAGGGTTATGATTAGGGTTAGCTAAAAGCTTTGGGAAAACCTTTAATGAAATTCTATTGTTACTCCACAAAAGGTCCTCACTATTGGCAGTGTGCGTGGGTGCGTGTGTGGGCGCGTGTGCGTGGGCGCGTGTGCGTGGGTGCGTGTGTGCCTGCCAGGATTTGCCAGGGCGTGAAGGACACCTATCATGTAATAGTGTCAGTCACGTCCGTCTGGACCAGCCAGCCTCTCTCCCTCTTCTTCCTCTTCTCTCATCCCTCTGTTTCTTGTCTCTCTTTCATCCCTCTCTCTCATCCCTCTCTCTCACTCTATATTCTCTGTTGTTCTATCTCTCACTGTCTTTCTCTGTCTGCTACGGCAAACTAGTTGTTTTTTCTATCTAGGAACTATCATAGGCTTACATTTAGCCTTTACAAAATCAGCGGGAAAACACATTTTACAAACACACATGCAGAAATACAAACAAGCTTGCATGTAAGCGCAGACACATGCAAACACACACACATGCACACACAAACAAACACAGAAACACACACAAAGTATAATGAATGGTAGTAAATCCATCTCAGAGTAAATTGCTTCTTCACCCTCCACAGATTCTAGCCTGCTCATTATGTTGATGATATGAATGCTGCTCACAGATTCACACATGGTCTGCAACTGTGTGTGTGTGTGTATGTATACTTGTAGTGCTCCTCGTAGTGCTTCTGAGTACGAAAATTCCTCATAATCCTCTCAAAAAAGCAGCGACTACAGAGAAAATAGGGTTAAGTGCTTTGCTCAAGGGCACAACAACAGATTTCTGTCCACTGTCAATCTGGGGATTAGAACCAGTGACCTTCCGGTTAATGGCCCAATGCGCTTGACCGCTACCTAGCTCCCAAGCTAGTGCAGGTATGTACTGCTACTATGTGAGTGGACTAACCCTGAAGAACTCCTTGGTGGATCCTGAGTCCAGTGTCCCGTAGGCGATCTCCGTCTGCTTGGCCAGGTCCTCAGCACTCTCTATGGGAGACACCATCCGCTCCACGGTGAGGAAGGCAGCCAGGTTGGCCGTGTAGGAGGAGATGATGATTAGGGTGAAGAACCACCACACCCCCCCGACTATACGGCCGGACAGAGACCTGAAGAGGAGTAGAAAGACGGGGAGAGTCAGAACGTGGGGAAAGATCCGATAATATCCATGCGCTACTGTTACCGAGAACATAACAGCACACAGGGACACACAATTCAGGTACCCTAAATAGAACTCAAATGTTCAAATACGATTTGTTTTGCAACACAGTCAAAGAGACAAGTCAAAGCAATTAACACCATTCAATATAAGTTCAGCTATCACCAAAACAAAACGTTACATATTAAAGCATTAGTGCACTCCAACCCCATTTCTCCATTTCATCTCTTCATCGCTTGGCTCTCTCTAAGAGCATATCAAAGTGGTGTTAGTTTATTCTGTTTGTTTAATTTGAGGGAGAGAAGGATAGAGAGAGTAAAAGGCAAGGAAAGCTTTGATTCCTCTATAAAGGGGAAGGCGATTATCCAGGGCCCCCTGGGGGAGGGAGAGAGGCGGGCTACCCAGCAGCCCTGCTCTTCAAACGGTGAGTTAGAAAAATAAAATCACATTTGGTTTCAAATCTAACAACTCCCCTTCAACCTCCATCTAATAATCAGTAAACCTGTGTCCGGAAACATTCCATTTGTCCCTTATTGCATTCCAAATGATTTCAAAATCTATATCAGGTTAGTTACATTGTGTAATTTTTAGAGAAGACTACACACAATTAGCTTAAGGATGTGAGAAATTGCTATAATTTTTACAAAAAATCTTATTATCAAATCAATCAATCAATCAAATTTATTTATAAAGCCCTTTTTACATCAGCAGTTGTCACAAAGTGCTTTTACAAAACACCCGGCCTTAAAACCCCAAGGAGCAAACAACAGTAGTGTTGAATTTCAGTGGCTAGGAAAAACTCCCTAAGAAGGCCGAAATTTAGGAAGAAACCTAGAGAGGACCCAGGCTCAGAGGG